>OY744481.1:133816848-134035848 GCA_963556165.1 Tipula helvola
CATTCGCTCAGTAAAATTAAGATATCTCAAAAACTAGATTGAATATTTACAATCTGTAAATTGCGTATGATAGGCTATACTGTTACCTATCATACACAAAAAGCAGATTGTAAAAATTCGTTCTAGTTTCGAAGATATGCCAATTTTTCTATAATGTACCAAAATCCTACTAAAAACATCGATTTCTACCAAACGGGTTATGTAAACGAACTGAAATTGCGACGAATTTTATTTAATTAACTTGTATTATCATAATTATTAGCTTTGAAAACGATTGCGAACAAAAAGTTTTTTCTGCCTCTCCGAAAAGCATGGATAGTAGTACAGTGTGTTTTTTCGATATCCTGATTGCATACATTCGCTCAGTAAAATTAAGATATCTCAAAAACTAGATTGAATATTTACAATCTGTAAATTGCGTATGATAGGCTATACTGTTACCTATCATACACAAAAAGCAGATTGTAAAAATTCGTTCTAGTTTCGAAGATATGCCAATTTTTCTATAATGTACCAAAATCCTACTAAAAACATCGATTTCTACCAAACGGGTTATGTAAACGAACTGAAATTGCGACGAATTTTATTTAATTAACTTGTATTATCATAATTATTAGCTTTGAAAACGATTGCGAACAAAAAGTTTTTTCTGCCTCTCCGAAAAGCATGGATAGTAGTACAGTGTGTTTTTTCGATATCCTGATTGCATACATTCGCTCAGTAAAATTAAGATATCTCAAAAACTAGATTGAATATTTACAATCTGTAAATTGCGTATGATAGGCTATACTGTTACCTATCATACACAAAAAGCAGATTGTAAAAATTCGTTCTAGTTTCGAAGATATGCCAATTTTTCTATAATGTACCAAAATCCTACTAAAAACATCGATTTCTACCAAACGGGTTATGTAAACGAAATGAAATTACGACGAATTTTATTTAATTAACTTGTATTATCATAATTATTAGCTTTGAAAACGATTGCGAACAAAAAGTTTTTTCTGCCTCTCCGAAAAGCATGGATAGTAGTACAGTGTGTTTTTTCGATATCCTGATTGCATACATTCGCTCAGTAAAATTAA
This sequence comes from Tipula helvola, assembly GCA_963556165.1. NCBI lineage: Eukaryota > Metazoa > Arthropoda > Insecta > Diptera > Tipulidae > Tipula > Tipula helvola. The sequence continues at coordinate 133,817,934 of OY744481.1, forward strand.
GATATCTCAAAAACTAGATTGAATATTTACAATCTGTAAATTGCGTATGATAGGCTATACTGTTACCTATCATACACAAAAAGCAGATTGTAAAAATTCGTTCTAGTTTCGAAGATATGCCAATTTTTCTATAATGTACCAAAATCCTACTAAAAACATCGATTTCTACCAAACGGGTTATGTAAACGAAATGAAATTACGACGAATTTTATTTAATTAACTTGTATTATCATAATTATTAGCTTTGAAAACGATTGCGAACAAAAAGTTTTTTCTGCCTCTCCGAAAAGCATGGATAGTAGTACAGTGTGTTTTTTCGATATCCTGATTGCATACATTCGCTCAGTAAAATTAAGATATCTCAAAAACTAGATTGAATATTTACAATCTGTAAATTGCGTATGATAGGCTATACTGTTACCTATCATACACAAAAAGCAGATTGTAAAAATTCGTTCTAGTTTCGAAGATATGCCAATTTTTCTATAATGTACCAAAATCCTACTAAAAACATCGATTTCTACCAAACGGGTTATGTAAACGAAATGAAATTACGACGAATTTTATTTAATTAACTTGTATTATCATAATTATTAGCTTTGAAAACGATTGCGAACAAAAAGTTTTTTCTGCCTCTCCGAAAAGCATGGATAGTAGTACAGTGTGTTTTTTCGATATCCTGATTGCATACATTCGCTCAGTAAAATTAAGATATCTCAAAAACTAGATTGAATATTTACAATCTGTAAATTGCGTATGATAGGCTATACTGTTACCTATCATACACAAAAAGCAGATTGTAAAAATTCGTTCTAGTTTCGAAGATATGCCAATTTTTCTATAATGTACCAAAATCCTACTAAAAACATCGATTTTCGTTCATTCGCTCAGTAAAATTAAGATATCTCAAAAACTAGATTGAATATTTACAATCTGTAAATTGCGTATGATAGGCTATACTGTTACCTATCATACACAAAAAGCAGATTGTAAAAATTCGTTCTAGTTTCGAAGATATGCCAATTTTTCTATAATGTACCAAAATCCTACTAAAAACATCGATTTCTACCAAACGGGTTATGTAAACGAAATGAAATTACGACGAATTTTATTTAATTAACTTGTATTATCATAATTATTAGCTTTGAAAACGATTGCGAACAAAAAGTTTTTTCTGCCTCTCCGAAAAGCATGGATAGTAGTACAGTGTGTTTTTTCGATATCCTGATTGCATACATTCGCTCAGTAAAATTAAGATATCTCAAAAACTAGATTGAATATTTACAATCTGTAAATTGCGTATGATAGGCTATACTGTTACCTATCATACACAAAAAGCAGATTGTAAAAATTCGTTCTAGTTTCGAAGATATGCCAATTTTTCTATAATGTACCAAAATCCTACTAAAAACATCGATTTCTACCAAACGGGTTATGTAAACGAAATGAAATTACGACGAATTTTATTTAATTAACTTGTATTATCATAATTATTAGCTTTGAAAACGATTGCGAACAAAAAGTTTTTTCTGCCTCTCCGAAAAGCATGGATAGTAGTACAGTGTGTTTTTTCGATATCCTGATTGCATACATTCGCTCAGTAAAATTAAGATATCTCAAAAACTAGATTGAATATTTACAATCTGTAAATTGCGTATGATAGGCTATACTGTTACCTATCATACACAAAAAGCAGATTGTAAAAATTCGTTCTAGTTTCGAAGATATGCCAATTTTTCTATAATGTACCAAAATCCTACTAAAAACATCGATTTCTACCAAACGGGTTATGTAAACGAAATGAAATTACGACGAATTTTATTTAATTAACTTGTATTATCATAATTATTAGCTTTGAAAACGATTGCGAACAAAAAGTTTTTTCTGCCTCTCCGAAAAGCATGGATAGTAGTACAGTGTGTTTTTTCGATATCCTGATTGCATACATTCGCTCAGTAAAATTAAGATATCTCAAAAACTAGATTGAATATTTACAATCTGTAAATTGCGTATGATAGGCTATACTGTTACCTATCATACACAAAAAGCAGATTGTAAAAATTCGTTCTAGTTTCGAAGATAGGCCAATTTTTCTATAATGTACCAAAATCCTACTAAAAACATCGATTTCTACCAAACGGGTTATGTAAACGAAATGAAATTACGACGAATTTTATTTAATTAACTTGTATTATCATAATTATTAGCTTTGAAAACGATTGCGAACAAAAAGTTTTTTCTGCCTCTCCGAAAAGCATGGATAGTAGTACAGTGTGTTTTTTCGATATCCTGATTGCATACATTCGCTCAGTAAAATTAAGATATCTCAAAAACTAGATTGAATATTTACAATCTGTAAATTGCGTATGATAGGCTATACTGTTACCTATCATACACAAAAAGCAGATTGTAAAAATTCGTTCTAGTTTCGAAGATATGCCAATTTTTCTATAATGTACCAAAATCCTACTAAAAACATCGATTTCTACCAAACGGGTTATGTAAACGAAATGAAATTACGACGAATTTTATTTAATTAACTTGTATTATCATAATTATTAGCTTTGAAAACGATTGCGAACAAAAAGTTTTTTCTGCCTCTCCGAAAAGCATGGATAGTAGTACAGTGTGTTTTTTCGATATCCTGATTGCATACATTCGCTCAGTAAAATTAAGATATCTCAAAAACTAGATTGAATATTTACAATCTGTAAATTGCGTATGATAGGCTATACTGTTACCTATCATACACAAAAAGCAGATTGTAAAAATTCGTTCTAGTTTCGAAGATATGCCAATTTTTCTATAATGTACCAAAATCCTACTAAAAACATCGATTTCTACCAAACGGGTTATGTAAACGAAATGAAATTACGACGAATTTTATTTAATTAACTTGTATTATCATAATTATTAGCTTTGAAAACGATTGCGAACAAAAAGTTTTTTCTGCCTCTCCGAAAAGCATGGATAGTAGTACAGTGTGTTTTTTCGATATCCTGATTGCATACATTCGCTCAGTAAAATTAAGATATCTCAAAAACTAGATTGAATATTTACAATCTGTAAATTGCGTATGATAGGCTATACTGTTACCTATCATACACAAAAAGCAGATTGTAAAAATTCGTTCTAGTTTCGAAGATATGCCAATTTTTCTATAATGTACCAAAATCCTACTAAAAACATCGATTTCTACCAAACGGGTTATGTAAACGAAATGAAATTACGACGAATTTTATTTAATTAACTTGTATTATCATAATTATTAGCTTTGAAAACGATTGCGAACAAAAAGTTTTTTCTGCCTCTCCGAAAAGCATGGATAGTAGTACAGTGTGTTTTTTCGATATCCTGATTGCATACATTCGCTCAGTAAAATTAAGATATCTCAAAAACTAGATTGAATATTTACAATCTGTAAATTGCGTATGATAGGCTATACTGTTACCTATCATACACAAAAAGCAGATTGTAAAAATTCGTTCTAGTTTCGAAGATATGCCAATTTTTCTATAATGTACCAAAATCCTACTAAAAACATCGATTTCTACCAAACGGGTTATGTAAACGAAATGAAATTACGACGAATTTTATTTAATTAACTTGTATTATCATAATTATTAGCTTTGAAAACGATTGCGAACAAAAAGTTTTTTCTGCCTCTCCGAAAAGCATGGATAGTAGTACAGTGTGTTTTTTCGATATCCTGATTGCATACATTCGCTCAGTAAAATTAAGATATCTCAAAAACTAGATTGAATATTTACAATCTGTAAATTGCGTATGATAGGCTATACTGTTACCTATCATACACAAAAAGCAGATTGTAAAAATTCGTTCTAGTTTCGAAGATATGCCAATTTTTCTATAATGTACCAAAATCCTACTAAAAACATCGATTTCTACCAAACGGGTTATGTAAACGAAATGAAATTACGACGAATTTTATTTAATTAACTTGTATTATCATAATTATTAGCTTTGAAAACGATTGCGAACAAAAAGTTTTTTCTGCCTCTCCGAAAAGCATGGATAGTAGTACAGTGTGTTTTTTCGATATCCTGATTGCATACATTCGCTCAGTAAAATTAAGATATCTCAAAAACTAGATTGAATATTTACAATCTGTAAATTGCGTATGATAGGCTATACTGTTACCTATCATACACAAAAAGCAGATTGTAAAAATTCGTTCTAGTTTCGAAGATATGCCAATTTTTCTATAATGTACCAAAATCCTACTAAAAACATCGATTTCTACCAAACGGGTTATGTAAACGAAATGAAATTACGACGAATTTTATTTAATTAACTTGTATTATCATAATTATTAGCTTTGAAAACGATTGCGAACAAAAAGTTTTTTCTGCCTCTCCGAAAAGCATGGATAGTAGTACAGTGTGTTTTTTCGATATCCTGATTGCATACATTCGCTCAGTAAAATTAAGATATCTCAAAAACTAGATTGAATATTTACAATCTGTAAATTGCGTATGATAGGCTATACTGTTACCTATCATACACAAAAAGCAGATTGTAAAAATTCGTTCTAGTTTCGAAGATATGCCAATTTTTCTATAATGTACCAAAATCCTACTAAAAACATCGATTTCTACCAAACGGGTTATGTAAACGAAATGAAATTACGACGAATTTTATTTAATTAACTTGTATTATCATAATTATTAGCTTTGAAAACGATTGCGAACAAAAAGTTTTTTCTGCCTCTCCGAAAAGCATGGATAGTAATAGTAGTACAGTGTGTTTTTTCGATATCCTGATTGCATACATTCGCTCAGTAAAATTAAGATATCTCAAAAACTAGATTGAATATTTACAATCTGTAAATTGCGTATGATAGGCTATACTGTTACCTATCATACACAAAAAGCAGATTGTAAAAATTCGTTCTAGTTTCGAAGATATGCCAATTTTTCTATAATGTACCAAAATCCTACTAAAAACATCGATTTCTACCAAACGGGTTATGTAAACGAAATGAAATTACGACGAATTTTATTTAATTAACTTGTATTATCATAATTATTAGCTTTGAAAACGATTGCGAACAAAAAGTTTTTTCTGCCTCTCCGAAAAGCATGGATAGTAGTACAGTGTGTTTTTTCGATATCCTGATTGCATACATTCGCTCAGTAAAATTAAGATATCTCAAAAACTAGATTGAATATTTACAATCTGTAAATTGCGTATGATAGGCTATACTGTTACCTATCATACACAAAAAGCAGATTGTAAAAATTCGTTCTAGTTTCGAAGATATGCCAATTTTTCTATAATGTACCAAAATCCTACTAAAAACATCGATTTCTACCAAACGGGTTATGTAAACGAAATGAAATTACGACGAATTTTATTTAATTAACTTGTATTATCATAATTATTAGCTTTGAAAACGATTGCGAACAAAAAGTTTTTTCTGCCTCTCCGAAAAGCATGGATAGTAGTACAGTGTGTTTTTTCGATATCCTGATTGCATACATTCGCTCAGTAAAATTAAGATATCTCAAAAACTAGATTGAATATTTACAATCTGTAAATTGCGTATGATAGGCTATACTGTTACCTATCATACACAAAAAGCAGATTGTAAAAATTCGTTCTAGTTTCGAAGATATGCCAATTTTTCTATAATGTACCAAAATCCTACTAAAAACATCGATTTCTACCAAACGGGTTATGTAAACGAAATGAAATTACGACGAATTTTATTTAATTAACTTGTATTATCATAATTATTAGCTTTGAAAACGATTGCGAACAAAAAGTTTTTTCTGCCTCTCCGAAAAGCATGGATAGTAGTACAGTGTGTTTTTTCGATATCCTGATTGCATACATTCGCTCAGTAAAATTAAGATATCTCAAAAACTAGATTGAATATTTACAATCTGTAAATTGCGTATGATAGGCTATACTGTTACCTATCATACACAAAAAGCAGATTGTAAAAATTCGTTCTAGTTTCGAAGATATGCCAATTTTTCTATAATGTACCAAAATCCTACTAAAAACATCGATTTCTACCAAACGGGTTATGTAAACGAAATGAAATTACGACGAATTTTATTTAATTAACTTGTATTATCATAATTATTAGCTTTGAAAACGATTGCGAACAAAAAGTTTTTTCTGCCTCTCCGAAAAGCATGGATAGTAGTACAGTGTGTTTTTTCGATATCCTGATTGCATACATTCGCTCAGTAAAATTAAGATATCTCAAAAACTAGATTGAATATTTACAATCTGTAAATTGCGTATGATAGGCTATACTGTTACCTATCATACACAAAAAGCAGATTGTAAAAATTCGTTCTAGTTTCGAAGATATGCCAATTTTTCTATAATGTACCAAAATCCTACTAAAAACATCGATTTCTACCAAACGGGTTATGTAAACGAAATGAAATTACGACGAATTTTATTTAATTAACTTGTATTATCATAATTATTAGCTTTGAAAACGATTGCGAACAAAAAGTTTTTTCTGCCTCTCCGAAAAGCATGGATAGTAGTACAGTGTGTTTTTTCGATATCCTGATTGCATACATTCGCTCAGTAAAATTAAGATATCTCAAAAACTAGATTGAATATTTACAATCTGTAAATTGCGTATGATAGGCTATACTGTTACCTATCATACACAAAAAGCAGATTGTAAAAATTCGTTCTAGTTTCGAAGATATGCCAATTTTTCTATAATGTACCAAAATCCTACTAAAAACATCGATTTCTACCAAACGGGTTATGTAAACGAAATGAAATTACGACGAATTTTATTTAATTAACTTGTATTATCATAATTATTAGCTTTGAAAACGATTGCGAACAAAAAGTTTTTTCTGCCTCTCCGAAAAGCATGGATAGTAGTACAGTGTGTTTTTTCGATATCCTGATTGCATACATTCGCTCAGTAAAATTAAGATATCTCAAAAACTAGATTGAATATTTACAATCTGTAAATTGCGTATGATAGGCTATACTGTTACCTATCATACACAAAAAGCAGATTGTAAAAATTCGTTCTAGTTTCGAAGATATGCCAATTTTTCTATAATGCACCAAAATCCTACTAAAAACATCGATTTCTACCAAACGGGTTATGTAAACGAAATGAAATTACGACGAATTTTATTTAATTAACTTGTATTATCATAATTATTAGCTTTGAAAACGATTGCGAACAAAAAGTTTTTTCTGCCTCTCCGAAAAGCATGGATAGTAGTACAGTGTGTTTTTTCGATATCCTGATTGCATACATTCGCTCAGTAAAATTAAGATATCTCAAAAACTAGATTGAATATTTACAATCTGTAAATTGCGTATGATAGGCTATACTGTTACCTATCATACACAAAAAGCAGATTGTAAAAATTCGTTCTAGTTTCGAAGATATGCCAATTTTTCTATAATGTACCAAAATCCTACTAAAAACATCGATTTCTACCAAACGGGTTATGTAAACGAAATGAAATTACGACGAATTTTATTTAATTAACTTGTATTATCATAATTATTAGCTTTGAAAACGATTGCGAACAAAAAGTTTTTTCTGCCTCTCCGAAAAGCATGGATAGTAGTACAGTGTGTTTTTTCGATATCCTGATTGCATACATTCGCTCAGTAAAATTAAGATATCTCAAAAACTAGATTGAATATTTACAATCTGTAAATTGCGTATGATAGGCTATACTGTTACCTATCATACACAAAAAGCAGATTGTAAAAATTCGTTCTAGTTTCGAAGATATGCCAATTTTTCTATAATGTACCAAAATCCTACTAAAAACATCGATTTCTACCAAACGGGTTATGTAAACGAAATGAAATTACGACGAATTTTATTTAATTAACTTGTATTATCATAATTATTAGCTTTGAAAACGATTGCGAACAAAAAGTTTTTTCTGCCTCTCCGAAAAGCATGGATAGTAGTACAGTGTGTTTTTTCGATATCCTGATTGCATACATTCGCTCAGTAAAATTAAGATATCTCAAAAACTAGATTGAATATTTACAATCTGTAAATTGCGTATGATAGGCTATACTGTTACCTATCATACACAAAAAGCAGATTGTAAAAATTCGTTCTAGTTTCGAAGATATGCCAATTTTTCTATAATGCACCAAAATCCTACTAAAAACATCGATTTCTACCAAACGGGTTATGTAAACGAAATGAAATTACGACGAATTTTATTTAATTAACTTGTATTATCATAATTATTAGCTTTGAAAACGATTGCGAACAAAAAGTTTTTTCTGCCTCTCCGAAAAGCATGGATAGTAGTACAGTGTGTTTTTTCGATATCCTGATTGCATACATTCGCTCAGTAAAATTAAGATATCTCAAAAACTAGATTGAATATTTACAATCTGTAAATTGCGTATGATAGGCTATACTGTTACCTATCATACACAAAAAGCAGATTGTAAAAATTCGTTCTAGTTTCGAAGATATGCCAATTTTTCTATAATGTACCAAAATCCTACTAAAAACATCGATTTCTACCAAACGGGTTATGTAAACGAAATGAAATTACGACGAATTTTATTTAATTAACTTGTATTATCATAATTATTAGCTTTGAAAACGATTGCGAACAAAAAGTTTTTTCTGCCTCTCCGAAAAGCATGGATAGTAGTACAGTGTGTTTTTTCGATATCCTGATTGCATACATTCGCTCAGTAAAATTAAGATATCTCAAAAACTAGATTGAATATTTACAATCTGTAGATTGCGTATGATAGGCTATACTGTTACCTATCATACACAAAAAGCAGATTGTAAAAATTCGTTCTAGTTTCGAAGATATGCCAATTTTTCTATAATGTACCAAAATCCTACTAAAAACATCGATTTCTACCAAACGGGTTATGTAAACGAACTGAAATTGCGACGAATTTTATTTAATTAACTTGTATTATCATAATTATTAGCTTTGAAAACGATTGCGAACAAAAAGTTTTTTCTGCCTCTCCGAAAAGCATGGATAGTAGTACAGTGTGTTTTTTCGATATCCTGATTGCATACATTCGCTCAGTAAAATTAAGATATCTCAAAAACTAGATTGAATATTTACAATCTGTAAATTGCGTATGATAGGCTATACTGTTACCTATCATACACAAAAAGCAGATTGTAAAAATTCGTTCTAGTTTCGAAGATATGCCAATTTTTCTATAATGTACCAAAATCCTACTAAAAACATCGATTTCTACCAAACGGGTTATGTAAACGAAATGAAATTACGACGAATTTTATTTAATTAACTTGTATTATCATAATTATTAGCTTTGAAAACGATTGCGAACAAAAAGTTTTTTCTGCCTCTCCGAAAAGCATGGATAGTAGTACAGTGTGTTTTTTCGATATCCTGATTGCATACATTCGCTCAGTAAAATTAAGATATCTCAAAAACTAGATTGAATATTTACAATCTGTAAATTGCGTATGATAGGCTATACTGTTACCTATCATACACAAAAAGCAGATTGTAAAAATTCGTTCTAGTTTCGAAGATATGCCAATTTTTCTATAATGTACCAAAATCCTACTAAAAACATCGATTTCTACCAAACGGGTTATGTAAACGAAATGAAATTACGACGAATTTTATTTAATTAACTTGTATTATCATAATTATTAGCTTTGAAAACGATTGCGAACAAAAAGTTTTTTCTGCCTCTCCGAAAAGCATGGATAGTAGTACAGTGTGTTTTTTCGATATCCTGATTGCATACATTCGCTCAGTAAAATTAAGATATCTCAAAAACTAGATTGAATATTTACAATCTGTAAATTGCGTATGATAGGCTATACTGTTACCTATCATACACAAAAAGCAGATTGTAAAAATTCGTTCTAGTTTCGAAGATATGCCAATTTTTCTATAATGTACCAAAATCCTACTAAAAACATCGATTTCTACCAAACGGGTTATGTAAACGAAATGAAATTACGACGAATTTTATTTAATTAACTTGTATTATCATAATTATTAGCTTTGAAAACGATTGCGAACAAAAAGTTTTTTCTGCCTCTCCGAAAAGCATGGATAGTAGTACAGTGTGTTTTTTCGATATCCTGATTGCATACATTCGCTCAGTAAAATTAAGATATCTCAAAAACTAGATTGAATATTTACAATCTGTAAATTGCGTATGATAGGCTATACTGTTACCTATCATACACAAAAAGCAGATTGTAAAAATTCGTTCTAGTTTCGAAGATATGCCAATTTTTCTATAATGCACCAAAATCCTACTAAAAACATCGATTTCTACCAAACGGGTTATGTAAACGAAATGAAATTACGACGAATTTTATTTAATTAACTTGTATTATCATAATTATTAGCTTTGAAAACGATTGCGAACAAAAAGTTTTTTCTGCCTCTCCGAAAAGCATGGATAGTAGTACAGTGTGTTTTTTCGATATCCTGATTGCATACATTCGCTCAGTAAAATTAAGATATCTCAAAAACTAGATTGAATATTTACAATCTGTAAATTGCGTATGATAGGCTATACTGTTACCTATCATACACAAAAAGCAGATTGTAAAAATTCGTTCTAGTTTCGAAGATATGCCAATTTTTCTATAATGTACCAAAATCCTACTAAAAACATCGATTTCTACCAAACGGGTTATGTAAACGAAATGAAATTACGACGAATTTTATTTAATTAACTTGTATTATCATAATTATTAGCTTTGAAAACGATTGCGAACAAAAAGTTTTTTCTGCCTCTCCGAAAAGCATGGATAGTAGTACAGTGTGTTTTTTCGATATCCTGATTGCATACATTCGCTCAGTAAAATTAAGATATCTCAAAAACTAGATTGAATATTTACAATCTGTAAATTGCGTATGATAGGCTATACTGTTACCTATCATACACAAAAAGCAGATTGTAAAAATTCGTTCTAGTTTCGAAGATATGCCAATTTTTCTATAATGCACCAAAATCCTACTAAAAACATCGATTTCTACCAAACGGGTTATGTAAACGAAATGAAATTACGACGAATTTTATTTAATTAACTTGTATTATCATAATTATTAGCTTTGAAAACGATTGCGAACAAAAAGTTTTTTCTGCCTCTCCGAAAAGCATGGATAGTAGTACAGTGTGTTTTTTCGATATCCTGATTGCATACATTCGCTCAGTAAAATTAAGATATCTCAAAAACTAGATTGAATATTTACAATCTGTAAATTGCGTATGATAGGCTATACTGTTACCTATCATACACAAAAAGCAGATTGTAAAAATTCGTTCTAGTTTCGAAGATATGCCAATTTTTCTATAATGTACCAAAATCCTACTAAAAACATCGATTTCTACCAAACGGGTTATGTAAACGAAATGAAATTACGACGAATTTTATTTAATTAACTTGTATTATCATAATTATTAGCTTTGAAAACGATTGCGAACAAAAAGTTTTTTCTGCCTCTCCGAAAAGCATGGATAGTAAGTAGTACAGTGTGTTTTTTCGATATCCTGATTGCATACATTCGCTCAGTAAAATTAAGATATCTCAAAAACTAGATTGAATATTTACAATCTGTAGATTGCGTATGATAGGCTATACTGTTACCTATCATACACAAAAAGCAGATTGTAAAAATTCGTTCTAGTTTCGAAGATATGCCAATTTTTCTATAATGTACCAAAATCCTACTAAAAACATCGATTTCTACCAAACGGGTTATGTAAACGAACTGAAATTGCGACGAATTTTATTTAATTAACTTGTATTATCATAATTATTAGCTTTGAAAACGATTGCGAACAAAAAGTTTTTTCTGCCTCTCCGAAAAGCATGGATAGCAGTACAGTGTGTTTTTTCGATATCCTGATTGCATACATTCGCTCAGTAAAATTAAGATATCTCAAAAACTAGATTGAATATTTACAATCTGTAAATTGCGTATGATAGGCTATACTGTTACCTATCATACACAAAAAGCAGATTGTAAAAATTCGTTCTAGTTTCGAAGATATGCCAATTTTTCTATAATGTACCAAAATCCTACTAAAAACATCGATTTCTACCAAACGGGTTATGTAAACGAAATGAAATTACGACGAATTTTATTTAATTAACTTGTATTATCATAATTATTAGCTTTGAAAACGATTGCGAACAAAAAGTTTTTTCTGCCTCTCCGAAAAGCATGGATAGTAGTACAGTGTGTTTTTTCGATATCCTGATTGCATACATTCGCTCAGTAAAATTAAGATATCTCAAAAACTAGATTGAATATTTACAATCTGTAAATTGCGTATGATAGGCTATACTGTTACCTATCATACACAAAAAGCAGATTGTAAAAATTCGTTCTAGTTTCGAAGATATGCCAATTTTTCTAACGCTGAGAGTTGGTTTTCGATAGTGAAGAATCATTACACGAACCATCAATCTTTGCGCTTAGGTAGATTTATTAGCATTCAGATTTACTTAGACATCTCTAGGATTTCTTGAAACTGGCCAAAAGTGACCACTACACTAAATTTGTATAAAATAAAAGTGTGGAAATACGATATCTCACCCCTTGAGGGTCGCGTTAAAATGAGTCTCGGCCCAAATATTCTACTGATAGCGTACAATAATATGGCATACTCAGATTTACTTAGACATCTCTAGGATTTCTTGAAACTGGCCAAAAGTGACCACTACACTAAATTTGTATAAAATAAAAGTGTGGAAATGCGATATCTCACTCCTTGAGGGTCGCGTTAAAATGAGTCTCGGCCCAAATATTCTACTGATAGCGTACAATAATATGGCATACTCAGACTTACTTAGACATCTCTATGATTTCTTGAAACTGGCCAAAAGTGACCACTACACACTAAATTTGTATAAAATAAAAGTGTGGAAATACGATATCTCACCCCTTGAGGGTCGCGTTAAAATGAGTCTCGGCCCAAATATTCTACTGATAGCGTACAATAATATGGCATACTCAGATTTACTTAGACATCTCTAGGATTTCTTGAAACTGGCCAAAAGTGACCACTACACTAAATTTGTATAAAATAAAAGTGTGGAAATACGATATCTCACCCCTTGAGGGTCGCGTTAAAATGAGTCTCGGCCCAAATATTCTACTGATAGCGTACAATAATATGGCATACTCAGACTTACTTAGACATCTCTAGGATTTCTTGAAACTGGCCAAAAGTGACCACTACACTAAATTTGTATAAAATAAAAGTGTGGAAATGCGATATCTCACCCCTTGAGGGTCGCGTTAAAATGAGTCTCGGCCCAAATATTCTACTGATAGCGTACAATAATATGGCATACTCAGATTTACTTAGACATCTCTAGGATTTCTTGAAACTGGCCAAAAGTGACCACTACACTAAATTTGTATAAAATAAAAGTGTGGAAATACGATATCTCACCCCTTGAGGGTCGCGTTAAAATGAGTCTCGGCCCAAATATTCTACTGATAGCGTACAATAATATGGCATACTCAGATTTACTTAGACATCTCTAGGATTTCTTGAAACTGGCCAAAAGTGACCACTACACTAAATTTGTATAAAATAAAAGTGTGGAAATACGATATCTCACCCCTTGAGGGTCGCGTTAAAATGAGTCTCGGCCCAAATATTCTACTGATAGCGTACAATAATATGGCATACTCAGACTTACTTAGACATCTCTAGGATTTCTTGAAACTGGCCAAAAGTGACCACTACACTAAATTTGTATAAAATAAAAGTGTGGAAATGCGATATCTCACCCCTTGAGGGTCGCGTTAAAATGAGTCTCGGCCCAAATATTCTACTGATAGCGTACAATAATATGGCATACTCAGATTTACTTAGACATCTCTAGGATTTCTTGAAACTGGCCAAAAGTGACCACTACACTAAATTTGTATAAAATAAAAGTGTGGAAATACGATATCTCACCCCTTGAGGGTCGCGTTAAAATGAGTCTCGGCCCAAATATTCTACTGATAGCGTACAATAATATGGCATACTCAGATTTACTTAGACATCTCTAGGATTTCTTGAAACTGGCCAAAAGTGACCACTACACTAAATTTGTATAAAATAAAAGTGTGGAAATGCGATATCTCACTCCTTGAGGGTCGCGTTAAAATGAGTCTCGGCCCAAATATTCTACTGATAGCGTACAATAATATGGCATACTCAGATTTACTTAGACATCTCTAGGATTTCTTGAAACTGGCCAAAAGTGACCACTACACACTAAATTTGTATAAAATAAAAGTGTGGAAATACGATATCTCACCCCTTGAGGGTCGCGTTAAAATGAGTCTCGGCCCAAATATTCTACTGATAGCGTACAATAATATGGCATACTCAGATTTACTTAGACATCTCTAGGATTTCTTGAAACTGGCCAAAAGTGACCACTACACTAAATTTGTATAAAATAAAAGTGTGGAAATACGATATCTCACCCCTTGAGGGTCGCGTTAAAATGAGTCTCGGCCCAAATATTCTACTGATAGCGTACAATAATATGGCATACTCAGATTTACTTAGACATCTCTAGGATTTCTTGAAACTGGCCAAAAGTGACCACTACACTAAATTTGTATAAAATAAAAGTGTGGAAATACGATATCTCACCCCTTGAGGGTCGCGTTAAAATGAGTCTCGGCCCAAATATTCTACTGATAGCGTACAATAATATGGCATACTCAGACTTACTTAGACATCTCTAGGATTTCTTGAAACTGGCCAAAAGTGACCACTACACTAAATTTGTATAAAATAAAAGTGTGGAAATGCGATATCTCACTCCTTGATGGTCGCGTTAAAATGAGTCTCGGCCCAAATATTCTACTGATAGCGTACAATAATATGGCATACTCAGATTTACTTAGACATCTCTAGGATTTCTTGAAACTGGCCAAAAGTGACCACTACACTAAATTTGTATAAAATAAAAGTGTGGAAATGCGATATCTCACTCCTTGAGGGTCGCGTTAAAATGAGTCTCGGCCCAAATATTCTACTGATAGCGTACAATAATATGGCATACTCAGATTTACTTAGACATCTCTAGGATTTCTTGAAACTGGCCAAAAGTGACCACTACACTAAATTTGTATAAAATAAAAGTGTGGAAATGCGATATCTCACCCCTTGAGGGTCGCGTTAAAATGAGTCTCAGCCCAAATATTCTACTGATAGCGTACAATAATATGGCATACTCAGATTTACTTAGACATCTCTAGGATTTCTTGAAACTGGCCAAAAGTGACCACTACACTAAATTTGTATAAAATAAAAGTGTGGAAATGCGATATCTCACCCCTTGAGGGTCGCGTTAAAATGAGTCTTGGCCCAAATATTCTACTGATAGCGTTTAATAATATGGCATACTCAGATTTACTTAGACATCTCTAGGATTTCTTGAAACTGGCCAAAAGTGACCACTACACTAAATTTGTATAAAATAAAAGTGGGGAAATACGATATCTCACCCCTTGAGGGTCGCGTTAAAATGAGTCTCGGCCCAAATATTCTACTGATAGCGTACAATAATATGGCATACTCAGATTTACTTAGACATCTCTAGGATTTCTTGAAACTGGCCAAAAGTGACCACTACACTAAATTTGTATAAAATAAAAGTGTGGAAATGCGATATCTCACCCCTTGAGGGTCGCATTAAAATGAGTCTTGGCCCAAATAATCTACTAACAGCGTACAATAATATGGCATACTCAGATTTACTTAGACATCTCTAGGATTTCTTGAAACTGGCCAAAAGTGACCACTACACTAAATTTGTATAAAATAAAAGTGTGGAAATGCGATATCTCACCCCTTGAGAGTCGCGTTAAAATGAGTCTCGACCCAAATATTCTACTGATAGCGTACAATAATATGGCATACTCAGATTTACTTAGACATCTCTAGGATTTCTTGAAACTGGCCAAAAGTGACCACTACACTAAATTTGTATAAAACTACAGATTTATTTATTTTTCTAAGTGAAATGGAATTTTTATTTTATTAATCATTTGTCTGTATTTCATAGACAAAAATAATTTTCATTTTATACGGTTAAAATTTTTTCTTCATTAACATAAATATAAACTTTTCCTACTATTTATAGTTTATACAGATCTTTTTGTGTACAACTACACTATTTCCTATATTGTGTAACTACATTTTTGAAATCTGTTAATTTGTGTAGCTACACTTCTGAATTCTGTGGAAAACTTCACACCGGTGTTAGGTATTAGTGCCAGGAATATTAAAATTTCGTATGTTCTTCCGGATAGTTCGTGATGATGGCAACGATTTTTTATTAACATTTGGACCGCACGATATATCAATACTGTTCGCTTTTGCAGACGTACTCGCAACACTCGAAATAACTGCCGAAGATACCACATCAGCAAATGTGCCACCAGATACATACGAGTTATTAGACACAGGCTTGAAAGATTCAACACATTAATTTCCACCAATTATATTGGTACCAAAGATTTCGGACTTAGCGGCACCAGGCAAAACAGATGCGCTTGAGTCTGGAAAATCATCAGCGATGATGTGATCTGGAGCAACCACAATGCAATGTGTAGTGACTGGTAGAGTAACTGGTTCTACTGGATCAGAAGTAAGCGCTTGGGCTTGCTCTTCCATTTTTTTAACGTAATTGTCTATATTTCTGATTGTACCAACCAGTTCACTTAAACTATTTACTTGCACCTTGTTGTGTTACTTGCACCACCAGGAGTACAACACGACATGCAGCA
This sequence comes from Tipula helvola, assembly GCA_963556165.1. Classification (NCBI taxonomy): domain Eukaryota; kingdom Metazoa; phylum Arthropoda; class Insecta; order Diptera; family Tipulidae; genus Tipula; species Tipula helvola. The sequence continues at coordinate 133,834,727 of OY744481.1, forward strand.
ATTCGACGCCATATATAATTAATTATATTATTATTTTTAAATTATTTGGCACACGAAAAAACAAAAAAACGTCCGCACAGTTCAAGGCTTCCTTAGTCTTTTTCAGTCCTAACATTACTTGAAGACTTGAGCTTAGAATTGCATGGTTTCAACATGATAGTTGTAGAAGACGCCATTCGGTGGTAGCGCGTGAAGTACTTGATTGTGATTTCAATGGTCGCTGGATCCGTAGAGCTGATCTTACTTCGCAATATTTCTTGAGAATATGATTGAGCCAATCAGAAATGTTTGTGCCTAAATTCACGCAGACACACTTCTTAGTTGTGTGCAGTCATTGAAATGCGGATTAATAAGTGCATTGAAGGGAAATTCCATAATTTTTGAAAACTTACTTCAAGCTAAAAGTAGTTTATTCACTAGCCATTTACAATAAAAACGTGTTTTTTATTGCAAATGTATTGTAGAATCGTATGCATAGGTTCTCAGTAGAAGAAATCGAAAAAATCGAAGTTCGTAGGCTACAGCGCCATCAAACTGAACCTAATATTGGTTCATATTTAAGATTTAAAATTTACTACTGCACCACCCACAAGGAAGGGAAACAGGGACTAATTTTATTAGATATTTGAAAGTTTCCGCCCCGGTGGCACAGTTGTTAGCATGCTTGCTTTAAGCCCCGGAGGTCCCGGGTTCGATTCCCGGCGTGTGATGAAAAAATCACGGCTGGTTATGTAGGATCAATGAATTAATCACTCATTATCCGTTAAAAAAAATGATTACGAAACTTCAATATGAAGCGGCCAAATCCCTCTATGGGATGTAGCGCCAGCGAAAAAAAAAAAATTTGAAAGTTTCAGGATAAAAAAATCACCCGGCAGCATATCCCGACAGGATTCGATGTATAGTACGCCTAATAATTTTGTAACCCACTGTTTTGGTCTAAAACCACATAAGAAAGAGAAAGAAGGAATATTGCAAATTTGCATAGAAATAAACGAAAGAGAAGAAAACCCGGAAGAATTTCAACAAAGCAAACTTATCTAGACAGAAACGACGGCAACAATTTTAAATCCAGAAGCAACGTTACGTTAAATTTGCAATGAAAACAGTATAATCCATTGCCCAACTCTTCAATGACATCCCTACTGGGATGATTACTAAAATTGGTAAAGGAGAGCACTTCGAATCAAAGAAGTGAAAACTCTAGAGTCAAGCAATTAATCAGTACACAATAACGCAGAAATAAATTGGGTTGCTGTTTTACTTCTTCCAAAAAAGCCTTTTATAATAACGAATAAAGTGGACATAGGCTGGATTGTCGGTTGGAATAGTTGGTATTTTAAAATACATTGATTGTAAGAAAACTACAAAATGAAGCATTTGTGACTAAACTTTCAATAGTCAATCATCCCTTATCACATCTAAAAGTTCTAGCATACGTTGTAAGAGATTCGGATGCGATGGGTTTATACGCCCTTGGTTCCGCTTAAAAGTAAACACTGAATGAATTAATGATTTATGACTATGACCATTTAAACCATTGTTGGGCCTTTTTTGAATTAAACAACAACAGTTTCTTCAAAACATAGCCCACAAGAATCAGAATACAAATTATTTCAAAGATGATAAAATCCACATTAAATCTCTTCTCTTAAAAACGAATATTTATTTTAGATTGTATTTATAGTTATAAGCAGCATTCCAGAAAATGACAACATTTTTTAAGGGGTAAATTAAAAAATTTCAGAGTTTAGTAAGTTACAAACTGTTGAAAAAAGGTAATTTTGGAAAAACTGATGTGCCTTTGATTTTTACTTCGTTTCCATTGCAGAGTACATCTCTTTCCCGTTTTCTATTTAGGCGTTATTCATTCATTTGTCATTCGGTTTTTTTTAAGGCTGTTGAAGAAACAAGCAAGCTAATCAATATTGCGTAGAATGTTTTACGAACATATCTGAATTTTATAGAACTACTTAGTAACAAAACTCTCTAGGCGAGGATTTATTCAGCGATTACTAAGATCAAACGCTGGATAAACCCCTGTATAGTGAACGTCTAAAAGATTTTTTTTTGTTAAAACTGATTTTCTACAATTACTCGTCAGAGAACTTGTTAGGGTATCACGTCAACTGTAATATTTCCAATTTTTGAAAAATAATATCGATAATAATAGTTATCTGAAAATCTCTTTTCTACTAAATAAAGCTATTTTATCATGAGATTAGGCGTATATTGACAAAATGTATATCTTTAAGTTATTATTAAAACCATTTTAATACGAAGCACACATCAATCATTATCATCACCAGTCGGATTCATGTCGACCTTTTTCCGTTATATATAAACATATTATGTATAACAACTATTCGAGTTTATATTGAAAATAGTTTCAAGAAATAAAATATCTTATGATCCCATCTCGGTCAAGAACTGAAAATACTCAACAGTGCAAAAAAAAAAAAAAAAAAAATTATTTACAATCTCATCATCATCAAGCACCAATAATATATGTAATATCTTATTTTCATTTTGTTAAAAGAACCAAAAGTAGTTTGTTAAGTTCTTGCTAGAAGAAACAAAATATTTTAGTATAGAATTGTTTATTACAGATTACAATACAGTAACAACAATCGAATTTATGTACCAAAAATAGTTTGTGTAATCAGAACAAAAAAATCAACGCTGAAGAAGAAGGAAAGCCACATAAAGTTTATCAAAAAGAAAGTTATTTCGTGTTATTGATTTTAAAAAGCAAAGAAAACTGCAATAAATTTTGTTGACTGTTGGAACTGTATGTAGTGTGGTACATATACATTATATATATACGATACGGAATATAAGTTTTTTTTTATTTGGTTCCAACTATCGATAAAATCCATAAGTCAAATAAACACTTAAAACAAAACTATAATATCCAAAAGCTTTTTGTAGCTTTTTTTATATAAATTATTTTATTCTTTTCTTTTTTATTATTACGATATGGACTTTTGACTAAGTGTTTTGTGCTTTATTGAAAACTTTTAGAGAGAGAGAGAGAATATTTTTGCTTTGCCTTTTTTTTTTTTGGGGTAGTACTATACATACTTACTTAGCTAGTCTTTGTACATAAACTGCCGTATATAACAAAACGTACAATATTTATATATTATTAGGTTTTTAGTGCAATAAATTTATTTTCCATATATATAAATAAAGTGTTCGTTTATAGTTTTATTATTATTTCTACAAAACGTTCTGTGCTACTTCTTACATACCGTACATAAAATATATAGGTATTTTCGACACATTAATCTTCTTAGAGAGAAATATATACATCTAGGTATGTACTGTAGTAGAAATAATTGTTCGAAAGAAAAATATTTTTTTTTTTTTTTCATAAACTTTAGTTTTGAGGTGATTATGGTGAAAATGTATATTTTATTATTTATCGTTCATAAAACGATATACTAGAAGAATTAGAAGTTCAAAAAGCTAGTTGTCGATAGTCGTAAAAAAGCTTGGAAGATGATGGCAAAAAAAAGTGCAAAAATTTATTGAACTAATTGAGAAAATTACTGACAGAGCGAAACCAATCATGTTTCGCAGGGAACGGAAAATAACTTGCGGGATAGTCCAATAGCGGTTCACTAATCCGTTTTCCGCCACAATATATCAAACACATATATTGGCGTTTAACCTTACCCTATCACCAGTCACCACGATAATGTAATTACTCTGCTCAATACTCTTGTTATCATTATTGGTGGTGTATTGGATTGATTTCTCCTTTGTGATCTACTGGATAAATCGCGACACGACATATAAAATAACACAAACCACAAAGCAAAGTAAATACAAATAAATGTTTGGCCTGCTCTCTATGGTTAGTCTTAACGACGTCTGCATTCAACAAGCACCTAAGAAAACCCATGGATTAATAATTTCGGTTGTATCAGAAATGGTGTTTAAGACAATATGGCATTTAACGATACAAAACTAACCGCAGACATGTATACCTTGATATTCTGCTAAGCCACTTGAACTCATCATTTTTTAAATTAATTGCTGAAACTTAAGCTTTATATTTAAACAGGATTATGTACCAGAATCCACAGCAAAAATGATTTTCTGACTTTCTCGTTTTAATTATCCAGCTATTTTGAATACAATCAAGTCGAAAATATTAAAAAAGGGGGAAGAGTATATTATAGATGAAATAATAATTCAAATAAAATATATGGAGAAAACGATGATTTTAACTGATTTTAATCTGTATTGAATGATGATGAATTGATTAATTAATTAGGTTACATTATTTATTATTATGTTTTTTGTATTTTATAACTTTTGCTCTATTACTTGAATGAACCTGGTATATGATTTTGCACAAATTATGAGACACAAGTTTCGGTCTCTTTTACTAATAATGGATTTGAACTCTATTTCGCTAGTTAATAACCGTTATATTAAGGCGATCTCAGCTAGCTGAAAAAATGGCATTCTATTTTAATTAATATTTGATGAATATTTGATTTGTTAAACTCCTATCTCGCCTTTTTTACAAAATTCGCTTCTATTTACTAGCTTATGCAGTAGCCCCATTGAATGTCGAGCATGTAGCGCGGTTCACTGCTTTCTATGATTCCCTTCCATTGTCCTGGTGCGCATGTTCTAGATCCATATCCTCTTGAAATTCCTACGCTATTACCCTGAGCATGAATTAATTTAGTTAATCAGCAAAAAAAACTCCTCAATGCTTAGCATTGGTATTTCCTGCGCAAGGATGGCAAGAAATTATATAGCTTCCTTTCCGTTTTTATATTGCAGTTAACAAAAATTTAATAGGGCCTTCCTTTTTAATGAGGCACGTTATTATTGCTGGGAATATGATAGTATCCCCAATATTTCTTCAGGTGCGGTTACGCTCAGAAATATTTCTTCAATTTATATTATTTCGGAGTAAAATGGTTGTTTCAAATCATAGAATTATGAAAATTTATTTTAATGTTTTTTAATTTCACCATCAGATATATACTGTAGTATGTACTGTTGTGGCATTATAATTAAGCCACAATTAGTGGAAGACATTATTTTGACCTTTAAAATTCCAAGTAAGGTTTTTATTCCATATTTTGTTTATTTTAAATATTTCATACGTATATAAATAAATGAAGTTATAATTTTTAGGTTGACAATCACAGTTTGTCAAATAAAAAAAATAAAAAAAGTAGTAGTGGTTTTAACTGGCATTTAAATTAAGCAACTTAGCTACTTATGAAAATAAATAATTTAGAAAAAATGCAATATTTGGTTGGGAAACCCTTTTGCTTCAAGACTACACTTCATATGCCTATACTATTTGTAAGACAGGCATTTTAGGCTGGCATTGTATTCTTCCAAACCTCCTCAATTCAGGCCATAAATATTCCCTGCTTTTCGTTTGCCCTAGTCACACTTCTCACTAGATTCTCGGTTTGTTTTTGTCGTTCTAAATACGCTGTTCATACTGTTAGGCTATATTTGGGTTGCTAAAAATGTCACTATAGCGAAAGACCGTCTAAGTTCTGATTGAGTATTTCGATATATTTAAAGATATTCATAATTCCATCGATTTTGACGATAGAAAAATACCCCGAGAAATGAAGCATCCCCAAACCATTACTTATGTACTGCTATGATTCGTTGTTTCTTTTCGGCATATCGAGGATTAAGCAGAAGCTCCCGGTTTGGGGATCGTTTTACGTAAGGTGTCCCATCACCCAAATGGTCTTTAGAAAAAAAATCCTTTTGCCTACGTTCCGGTTGCTTAATTGTGATGTCCTTTTCGCATTATTGCTCTTTGGCCTAATTATAATATCCCAACTTTACTGTACATACAAGGATTGCTACCTTCTCGCGAGGACAATTACTACATTTTCTAAAATAACATAAAACAAAATTTTTGGTTTTAAATATATTTATATTTATTAATAAAAAATATACATTTGAAACCAAAAATATTGTTTTATGAGTTATTTTAAGAAAATTAAGTGATTGTCCTCGTGGAAAGGTGGCAACCCTAGTACATACATGTACATTATATACATATACATATGTATGTACAATGTATATAGAAAATATTTAAATACAAATTTGTTAATTTCGATTATTATTTGAAGCAAATTATCTCGGTAATAGATACAGATATTTAAACGTTTAAAACTGGAAATGAGAGGAAATGAATAGTAGTTTATGATGCCACCATTGGTTTTTTATTGCTAAAATTCACAAAATTCGCTGTGACTCCCTATTCTCTAAATACAGCTGACTGCATGTTGGTTTCAATTGATTTTCAAAACACGGTTTAAATTTCTGTGCATTTATAGATTTTACACTGCTATCATTAGAACCTAGGTCGTTGAGATTAATGAATTATTACACACCATAAATGATGCTAACCTTTTTGTGTTGGGAGACATTAATTTAGACATATTGGAAGATTCGATATACACATACGAGTATTTGTTTTCAATGGCATCACATGGGTTGGAGTCTTTAATAAATTCACAACTCGTGTCACTAAACACACCCTTACATGTATCGATCATGTCTTTTGGGAGATTAATCGTGCCAGCAATGCATCCCTTCAACAAGGACAATCCCTTCATGTTTGGGCAGAAAATTTTAACATCTCTGATCATCATTCAATATTTTTAAATTTATCATTACCAGCAGCTGTATTCTGAAAAAACGTAACTTTGTGATTTACGCTTTTTATTACAGTTAAAAACGTGAATCGCAAAATTAACGTTATTTCCTATTCTGAACAAAGAAAAACGTTCACGTTCCTAACGTTAAAAAAACCCACGTTTTTTTGATTGGGTTTTTGAAACGTTTTTTCATATATATAACAAAGAATTAAATAATTTAGCAAAAAATTTGTAGGGCTTTAAATACTAAACTAATATTTAAAAAGTAAAATATTGTTGTGTTTTTACTTTTTCGGATATTTTATAACATGCTTATACTACTGTGTCCAAAAAGTAAAGCCAGTTTTCAATTTAAATCGCGCGGGTAAACCGCACATCATAAATATTTTTTTCTAAGTTGGCAGCATTGTGATATACATCTGTGACAAATTTTATTTCAGCCCATTCATCAGGTTTTGTTTTACGCTTGGTTTTGTACGACGCTAAAAGCGCATTCGGCGGTTTTTACAATTTCTAATTATATTGAGAAAAGAAAAGTTGCATTAAATTTTGTTTGCGGAATGAAATTTCGGGTGCAGAAACGTTAAGGATGTTGCAGAAAGCCTTGAGGGACCATGCTTTGTCGGATAGGAATGTTTACAAGTGGTATAAATAGTTCAAAGAAGGTCGTGAAAGGGTTGAAGGCCATGTTGGTTTTCATCGATCATCGTGGTGTTGTCCATTCAGAATTCCTTCCACCCGGCCAAACCATCAACAAATAGTATTATTTGAGTGTTATGCGTCGTTTGCGTTAAACTGTTCGCAAGAAGAGGCCAGAATTGTGAGCAGACAATTCTTGGTATTTGCACCACGATATTACACCTTCTCACACTGCGCACTCGTTCTTGTGACTTTTCGCCAAAAATTCGATCCATATAGTTCCACAACCTCCGTATCCGTCTGATTTAGCAACGTGTAACTTCTGGCTATTCCCGAAACTCCACCAATGACCACTGCGGGGAAATCATTTTGAGGCGATAGAAGAGATAAAACGTGAATCGCTACGCGCTCTGAAGGCTATCCCGGAAGGCGACTTTAATTCTTGTTTCGGAAATTCGAAAATACGTTGGCATAAGTGTATTGTGTCGGGAGGGCATTACTTTGAAGGCGACGAAATAGATTTGGAAGAATATGTAACGTATGAGGAATGAAATATGGACAAATGTAAAATGTGTTTGTATTTGTATTGTACAACCAAAAATAAAAATTTCCTTGTTTTTAAATAAGGTGATTCCCCTATATTTTATAAAAAATACATTAAAACTGCGTCATTTTACGATTAGTTACAAAAATGTCGTTGTTAGAAGTAGATCGTCGTAAATTAATTTATAAATTTTGTCAGGAAAATCCAGACAAAAAAAAGAACGAGACTTTTCACTACTTCAAGGATCATGGATTCAAAAAATCCTTTATCTACAAAACAATTAAACTGTTTGAGAATAATGAACCTGTGGAAAGAAAACCCGGCTCTGGTAAAAAATGTCAACTACTAGATAGCAAAATTCGAATGAAATTGAAAGGTGAAACAGTGGGTCGAACTGCAAAATCGTACAGACAACTGGGTAAAAAATATCAAGTTGCCCCAAAAACTATCAAGAAATATTTACAAAGTATGAATATTCAACGCAAACCTAAAAAATCGGCACCAGCAACTACAGACAAACAATTAGCTACAATCAAATCTAGATTAAGAGTGCTTTCCCAAACATATCTCGCCGCTTCTTCAGCTTATAAATGTGTGATGGATGATGAAAGTTATTTCACTGTTGAAGGTAATGAATGGCAGCCAAAATACTACTACGAGTCTCCCGATCACAAAGCACCAGAAAAGGAGAAGTTTATTCATAAGACCAAGTTTCCAGGTAAAGTTTTGTTGTGGTTGGCTATTAGCGAACGAGGTGTCAGTGACCCAGTATTTTTCAAAAGTGGTTTAGCGGTTAATGCGCAAACATACACAAACAAATGTTTACCTGTGCTTCAGAAATTTATACATAAATATCATAAAAATGATAAAACGATTTTTTGGCCTGATTTGGCATCCTCACTTTATGCCAACGCAACGTTATCTGATTTACGTCAACGCAGAATCGAATTTATCCCTAAAGGCTATAACCCACCAAATGTTCCACAACTAAGGCCCATTGAAACTTTTTGGGCAAATCTGAAGAGAATGGTATACAGCAATGGATATCGTGCGAAAAATGTTGAATGTCTTATTAGAAAGATAAAAAGAGATTTAAAGAAGATCGATACATCAGGAACGCAGGCGGCTATGAAAAGAGTGCCAGAAAGGCTCAGGAAAGCGAATCGATATGGAGCGCAAATTTTTCTGTAAATTTTATCTAAGAATTAAAGTTTTAAATAAATTATGGATTAAAATCGTTTGATTAGTAAATAATTTTTTTTTTACTTTTTTTTGTTTGTCCATATTTTATTCCTCATACGTTATATAAATATTTTGTGAAATAAATAAAAACTGGCTTTACTTTTTGGACACAGTAGTTTGGACACATATATCAACCGACCAAGTACACTACAAAAATCAATTCAAATATTTTATCAAATAATGATCAAATATTAAACTTTAAGGATTGGTGGCCTACCTTTTTCAAAAAGCAGGTAATTTCTGTACAATCAAACGGCAGAAAAGCAAAAAAAATGTAATTTAAAGTTTCGGAATTTTCAAATTTTGAAATGAACAGCGACGGAAATTTGGAAGCCCGGGAATTTATTGATAGTTTGGAAAGTTTTACGTTTAAACTGCTACGGTTTAATACTACAGAGGTAAGATTACCTTCTCAAAGAGCGTTTGATACTGTAAACGTAACAAATATTAAAAAAATATGTGACCTGCCAAAAGTCCTAAAGTACATACCTACTCAGGGTCTGAATTTTTACGACGAAATTATGCAATGACCACATTTTCATCAACAAACTCAAATTTCCTCCTAAACTTAACAATATAAATTTTTTTTTATTTCCTGAATAATTTGAAAAAGTGTACATGAGCCCTTTCAAGAATAAACGATTCAATTATATATTGTACGATATAATTTAGAATTAATAAATAATGAGTTCGGCGGGCTTCATAAAATGGTCAGTTTGGCAAAAGATATATTTTTCCTGTTATAATCATAAACTGACGTGTATAATGTTAAAATCGTTGCCAAATGACATAATTTGACAGAACATCTTTTCTGTTTTCCAGGTTTCTATGTTTTCTCGATGTTCTTGAACGTTTTTTTTATCGGAATAGGAATTTGACAAAAAACAAACGTTCACGTTAAAGAACATCGAGTTACCCGCCACGTTTTTTTTACTTTTTTTCAGAATACAGCTGCAGGACTGGAAATTTGCAGGGAAAATAAAGCTGAAACAAAATATGATTAGATACAAATATTCTACAAGATTCCTTACTTCAAGAACAATGTGAAAGTATTGATAACTACGAAAATTCGCCAGATGCTTTTGAATCATTTTTACAAACATTTAAAGAACACATTTTAAATAGTTCCTCTTGTAAAAAAATCAACAAGACAAATGTAATGCTAAAGCCACGGATGAATGAAAGACTACTTAAGCTAAAACTGAGGAAATATCCAAATAACCATAGGCTAAACGAATATTACGGTTTATTAACAAAACGGATAAAAGTCGATATATATAAAACTAAGGGCCCTTATTATAATAGTAAATTTAGTTTAACACAAGGTGACAATAAAGCACAGTGGAAAATAGTTAATGATATTTTAAATATAAAGAAATCAGAAAAGCCCTATTGTTAATATTGAGGATGGAAATTCAGGAACTTTATTGACAGATCATTCGCAAGTGGCTAATTCCTTAAATGAATATTTTGTAAATGTTGTGAAGAAATTAACGCAAACCATCCCAGAACACAATGTTTTGTTTAACGACTTACGCGGTGGAGCGAGGAGGTGGCTTGATCAGTAATTTTTTTTTCCAATCACAGAAGAAGAACTAGTGGCTATTACAGTTACTTTAAAAAATAAATTTTCGGCCGGAACAGATAATATTAACATAATAACGATTAAGAAAGTTATTGTTGTGCTAGCTCCAGTTTTACCAAAAAATTTTAATTGGAGTCTATGTACCGGTAACTTACCCCAAGCTCTAAAAATAGCGTCTGTTGTTTCTTTGTTTAAAAAAGGAGACAAAAATGATCCATCAAACTACCGACCAATATCAATTCTTCCATCTTTGTCCAAAATTTTCGAAAATCTGATCAATATTCGTCTGAACAATTATTTAACTAAAACAAATTATTTAAGTGACAGACATATTTGAAAGAAAGAAAACAAAGTTTAAAGATTAAAAATGTCAACAGCAATCAATTAATCATAAATGCAGGAGTCCCAAAAGGCTCAGTTTAGGCCCTTCTTTGTTTTTAATTTACATAAATTCGTTGTTAGCGTTTGCCGATGACATAGCACTAGTTTATTGCTGCGATACATAATGTCGAGCTGTCTATTAAAATGAATGATGACATGAGACTGCTTAGATACTGGTTCGATTCGTTCATTGCCAACTTATTAAATTATGTAATTAATACTAAATATAACTAGAATAGAAAAGCTGCGAGCTAAATTTTAGATTCATTGCAAGGTGTATTTACCTTTATTTTTAATGTCAATTTTAATTTTAACACACTTTTCAAACGCTGATAAATTTATCGAAAATAAAACAAATAAATAATAATAATAAAAAAATGTATCTTCAAATTTCCACCTAAGAAAACAATGCATCAAGTCTTGCATAATCTATTTATTAATCTTATATCAATTGGCAATAAATGAAACCATTCTTTACGTATGCACCGCAATTCTATAAGAGCTTACTTAGAATCCCACCAAGGAGTGAACATTTAATATACTATTTTTTTAAATGTATACTATTTAATTATCAAACACGCGACTTTGACTGTTTCACTTTAATCAATACAACATGCTGCGAATGTTCATCTATGTAGAATAAATAGAATCTTCTCTTGATTTTTATTTGGGAGTTATAGTCTAGCTAACAAAAGTCGTTTACTAATGAACGCTTCTATACTTAAGAATTGAGCAATATATTTGATATTTTAGAAAGTTAAAGAAATTAATTCGATATTGAAATATAACAAAAACGAACCATTTCGGGTTTCGGGACATCCTGAAAGTAGGATGAAAAATAAAGATAACACAGGACCACAAAAAAATGCCTGGATGGTTCCTTAAATCAGACCAAGTGGATTATATGTTTTTGGGTCGCTGAAACCGTTACCGAAACCTGTTTTGTCCCATCAGGTCAACGATTTTTTGTAACCTCAAAAACAGCTTGAAACTATAAGACCCAACAATATCAACCCTTAAAAACCTTATACCTTCATAGCTCAATAACCTTGAAATTGATAACCTATAATCCTAAAACCCATAACCTCAAAAATCTAAAACCTCAAAACTCATAAATCTCACATGCCAATAAACTACAAACCCAAAATGCAGCAAAAAAAAACAAATAAACTTACACTCAAAACTCAAACCTCAATCTCGGAGAGTTTTAGCTTTATAATTCCATAAGTCCATCACTTCATTACCTCAAAGACCATAAGCTAAATAACCCTGAAGTCCTATAACCCTATAACCACAACATCCTATAACCTCAGAAATCCAAAACCTCATAACCCTATAAACCCAAAATTCCATAACCCTAAAACTTTTAAATACGACAAAAAAATACTATGAGGTGGACAGTTAAAACTCCACGACACCACATCTCTATAAATCCATCAGTACTTGCACGTATAACTTTAATTCTGAGTCTGACAGTTTTGTCGTGTGTCAGCGTCCAGGGCACCTCCACGCGGTGACGGTGGGCAACAGAGTTGTTCCGCGATCCGGCAAAATCCCTGGACAATGGCGCTCATGCTGTTATGGTCGGCATATGGAAAAGTACGATGCGGGGAGATATGGGGAGTTAGAACCTCAGTATCGGCGGCTGGCCAGGGTGAGAAAGCGGACCCGCAGGCCTCATCATCAAACGACCGCAGCTCTGCATCGGTGGGTAACTTGGCCTTTGAAGAGTACATATAATGTTACAAGAAAGACATCGTGCAATAATTGCGTAGACTCTTTCTGCGTTGTTTGTGGAGAATATGTTGTAAGTAAATTTAGAAAGTTATTCACAGATGTACTTGAAAGTAGATACCAGGACTTTTTTGGTATAGATACAAGTGAAATGATCAATCATTGGACTCCAAAAACGATATACTTAAGATGCTCCTTGCAACTTAATAAACAAAAGAAACCGACATTTGCTTCTCCAGTGATCTGGCGGGAACCAAAAAATCATAAGAAGGATGCTGAAAATTTTTGGGCACAATCGAAAAACAAAATCTTCGATTTCTTATGCAACTGTTGAACCTGTGAATTGTTTATTTATTTATACAGAGAAAAGTCTACAAATTTGACTTGAATTTATAACATAATGAAAAGGGTAGAATAAAAATTAAATTAAATATAAAAGAGAATTAAAATTGACATAAAAATATTTTTAGGTTGGAGCATAATGTTATTTCAACCTATACGTTTAAAGCTGTTGTTACTTAAGTAAAAGTCGAACAGATGGTCGATTTTTTTAAAACTCTTCGACATCATGTTTACCGGTTCATTGTCACCATAGTTTGTTCTGTGTCCTACCATTCTTGAAGCTGAAAAGTGTAACAAAAGTAACACTTCTAGCGACGAATACAAAAGTGCAATGGAAATGTCGGATATCGAAGCTGATGCCGTCGCTGAGTATATACAGATTAGCGATGAAACATCAGAAGAATCAGAAGGCGAGACTAATAAAAATCCCAATGGGTCGTCTCAGGAAAAGCTTAATGATTTTTTCCGAGATGCTATAGACTTTCAAAAGAAATTTCCGGACTATTGCCGTCACGATTAAAGGAGAAAAATTGCCTAGCTCCAAGAACTCGTATAACTTTTTATCGCAAAAGAGATATCCAATTTAGAAAATATTTTACAGACGTAAAAAATGTAGGTTACTGTAACAATATTGAAGGACTAATAAATGAGTAGTATAATGTTTTTTATGAAGCTCATGACTAGCGTATATTCATAGAGTCTTCAACACGTAGTTTAAAAGCAGGCTTGCTACATAATGGTAACCATCTTGCTCCGCTACCTGTTGGCCATTCGGATGTATTAAATGAGGAGTACAACATCCTTTGCTTCCTACTCGAAAAATTAGATTATGCTTAGCACAAGTGGAAAATATGTGGAGATTTAAAAATAATGATAATTTTATTAGGTCAACAAAGTGATTTCACTAAACATCCATGTTTTCGACGTAAATGGGACAGCCGAGCTCGTGCCGAACATTATGTGAAAAAGGATTGGCCAACTAGAAATAATTTAACTCCAGGATCTACAAATATCATGAAACAGAGTCTAATACCAACAGATAAAGTAATCCTTCCACCATTACATATAAAGCTTGGACCTTAGTTATGTAAACACCGGAGAGCACAGCATTTATGTACATATTTGAAAAGTTTCCTAAACTGTCTGATGCGAAAATAAGAGATCGTGTGTTTGATGTACCACAAATTAGAGAACCTTTGAAAGACAATGAATTCCAAAAAAGAATGACTAAGGTGGAGAAAGCAGCTTGGCAAAGTTTTAGAGACGTTACGAAAAAAGAAAAAATGTCTAGGAAATAGGAAAGATCCTTATTTATTCAACGTAGTTGAAAATATGGTAAAAAATTTTAAAAATATGGAATGCATAATGAATCTAAAGCTGCACTTTCTTCATTCTCATATTGAGTACTTTCCTGGCAATTTTAGCGAAGAGCAGGGTGAACGATTCTACCAGGATTTAAAAGATATTGAAAAGAAATATCGGGGTGTTTGAGATAGCCATATGTTGGCAGGCTACTGTTGATCTTTGAAGAGAGACACGTAAAACCAACACAAAAGAAAAGCACTACGAAGGTCATTTACAAATAAATGAACGCGTTATCACTCTAAAACAGAAAACACATGAAATGGCTACTTATAAAGCCGTAAAGCTCTTTGAGAATCGTGAGAGGCGAGGGGACTCACGTAAATCAAGCATCCCGAAGGGACCAGAAGTGGGTATCGCTAAATGTAGGTTATTAAAATGCAGGAAATCTTGACCTTATTGATTATTCGGATTATAGGTTTTGGATATCCAAATTGTATAAAAAATAAGATTAAATTTATGGTTCTAACTTTCTGTAAAACAAGTATTAAGTCTCGAGCATAAATTTTGATTGTAGCTTTCTGAAATTACAAGCTCTTGAAGGCTCACTTGTAAGTCTTTTTGTTGTTACGGTTATGGGGCTATATGGTTACGGAATTTTTGGGTTATAGG
Organism: Tipula helvola; assembly: GCA_963556165.1. Lineage (NCBI taxonomy): Eukaryota > Metazoa > Arthropoda > Insecta > Diptera > Tipulidae > Tipula > Tipula helvola. Next base: position 133,849,836 of record OY744481.1, read on the forward strand.
GCTATGGGGTTATGGATTTATAGGATTATGGACTTCTGTATTATGGAGTTTTGAGATATTAGGTTGTATGTAGTTATGGGAATGTGGAGTTATGAAATTTAATTCTACATGATTCGGAGTTATATTGTCACATGCAATTTTCTTATGTTACACTTCAGGATTGTGGGGTTTATGGGTTAGGTTAGAAAAAACGCTGACGTGATAGGGCAAAACCAGTGGATTCATTTCAGCGATCCAAAAACATATAATCTACTTGATTTGATTTAAGGAACCGTCCACTCATTTTTTTTTTTTTTGTGTTCCTGTGTAATAAGAACATATTAAGCAAATATTGTATTTTTAGAATGGGTGATATCAATATCTGTGGCAATTCAACAAAACCACTTATCTCATTCTCACTCACTTTTCAGGAGACAATAAATTAACAGTAAAACAGTAAAGTAATAAATACTTATCTCGAGATAAATGATTATGTTAGAAGGCCCAGACTGTGGCCCAGACTGTGGAATCATTTATCTCGAGATAAGTGTTTATTACTTTACTGTTTTACTATTAATTTATTGTCTCCTGAAAAGTGAGTGAGAATGAGATAAGTGGTTTTGTTGAATTGCCACAGATATATTTTGAGAAAAGGTTCCATTTCTAGTGTTAAGAAAAATTCAATCTTATCTTTAACATTTCAATAATTTCTTGAATAAAGGAATTGATTTTGTGTTCATCAAGAAAACTTCACATTTTTAAAATAACCAATTCCAAGAAAATTAGACAATAAAGTTTGAAAAAGGGTCAATTTCTTGTTACAAGGAAAATTGAGAACGAAACAATCATACTTTCTCCATTCGTTATTTTTGTTTCTTCATTGAAGAATTTTGAGCAGTTATAGATCCAAGAAACTATAAATCTTAGATTTCAATTAAGCAACAAATGTTAACTCAATAAACGTTTTATCATTGCAAGAAACACAAATATTACATGAAGAAAAACTTGAAAGAAAATTAGGTTTTAAATGAAGAAAAAATACATTTTCTTCCATTAAAAATCCGTTTTCTTCGTGATAACAAGCCTAGTTTTTTTCCGTGCGTGTGAGCAAAACCTAATGAATCATACCATTATAGTAAAGAAACTAAAAGCTTTAGAGGGAGTATATGTAACTGCGATTTTGTATTGCTCCTTGATTATCTTATCAATTTCCGGGAAGTTAGTATTTGAGCCTATTTCAAGAAAACTCCATATTCTTAGCAAAAATATAGTAAAATGATCTTCAAATAATCTCATAAAATAAATAATTTTAAATTTCCTAGTAATCTGAAAAACCATAACACCACGACATCCAGCTCATTTACCCCTCTTGATGAAATACATCGGTTAATCAAACAATTTATATTTAGATACAGAAATGAACAAATTTCATAAACACAGCTAGTCTTTGAAGTAACATTAGCATGTACCCGAATTAATTCATAAACCCAGCCAGCAGTGCAAATACAAAAAAAATATTTTATTTTTTGTCACTGATAAAGCGAAATTCAAAATTTTAATTTGTTTACAGAAATCAACCGAACTGAAAATAATGTTTCCATCTAAAATGATTTTTTTGAGCAGTAATAAAAAAACAAACACTTTGTTGTGAAAATTAATAACCAAACAAATAAATAGTAGTACAAAAAAACAAAGTTGCACCATTTTCCTGTTGTTCTGTTTCTAATTTCAATTTCATTTTGTATGACTGAGAATGATTGATTTTATTTTTTATGCTGTTAGTTCTGTATATATTAGGTTTTATTTGTTAGAATAGTTTGAGCTCGTTATTGAAATAGAATTTGCTAAAATACACAACAAAAAGTTAGAAAATGAAATTTTTCAGTTTATTTTAATTTTAACCGACATGTTGGTTATACACAAACCCAACCAAAACAAAACACTACAATAACAAAACAAAAACTGTAGAGAATTTCAATTAACAAATTTAATTGAATTAAGTGCTTCATTTTGTAGTACATAGTGTGAGAATATTTTTTTTTTTTTTTGTGACTATAGAATAGAACAGTTATTTTGAAATATTATCTGTAACTGAAAATCGAGTGTGTTTTAGGAATTTTTGGTTCGTTTTTTTCTTTATAAACCATTAAAATAATTTTTAAACAGAGTTTTTGGTTCATCTTACATAAAAAAAAATTATGAGCGAAATGCGAAATATAAACGAACCATCCCCCTTTTTCAGTTTTATTTGCGCCGATTTCGTTTTTAATGGATTAAACAAAATACTACGATATACAACTTTACTTTAAGTAATATAAAAACGAAATTTCTTGAATACCATCGTTACATAAATAAATACAACAACAAATATAACAAAAATGAGCAACGCTTTCTTTCTTTAAAAATAAAATAAAATAAAATTTTAATCTTAAAATCCATTAGAAACACAAAGTAATTTTATCTTTTGAAGAATTATAAAAATCTCAATTTTGATGATTTTTTTTTTTTTATACAATTGATCATTTCAGATTCATAACGATTAAATTTTTAAAATTATCCCAACCCCAAAATTTTTAATTATATAAAAACAAACCTTCTCTATTGTACATCTCTATAAATTAATCTCACAATCCAATGATTAAAAGTTGTAATTTTATTTACCACATCACAATTTATCTTTTGATGAGATCACATGAAACTGTAGTATTTTGTCCATTTAGAAGTTGTAGTGGTTTTTCAATTTAAATGATAAACGTCTACAAAGTTTTGACAACATCCCTAACATTAATGTTTAACATTTTACGTGATTTTTCTTAAAATAACTATAAAATGAAAACATTTTGTTATACTTTTTATTTGTCTAGTTAAGATTTATGCATTCTCATTTCTTAAAGAAGTTTACCGTCTTAAAAGCTCAACAAAAATAAATGGAATATGATCTTTCTTCTTCTAAAATTTTGTTTTCTTTTATAATGGTTAAAACTGGAGGAATGACATTTTAATTGGTTTTGTTAGAATTTCTTGGTGTTGGCGTTTGTTATTGTAATAATGTCAGTAATGTGCATTGTCGAAGGCTAATGATTCCTTTAGATTATTTAAAAAATAAAACTTTTACACTATAGCTCTTGCTTTGGTTTTTAACAATAGACTTACATACATACATACTCCTATCTGTAAATAAAATATTAAACTAAAAAAAATCAACAAATGAAGTGATCAATTCAAAGGATGGAACTAAATCCTATCTAGCACCTATTGCCGAACTTAATCGAAGTATGTATTATTATTTCAGGAATACGAACGGTTTAATTTAATCAGGATATTAAGATGAAAACACCTTATTGATTAATATGATAAAGTTAATGGACTCTTCACCAGCTAGATGTGGCAGCCATACATTATACAAACAAAATATTAGATAGTTGGGAATATTTTTTTTACATAAAGAATGTTCCACAAGAGTATCTCATAAATTATTATCTACACAATATTACATTTTCGCGTTAACTTCTTTCTTCGGTTCAGTTTTAGTATTTCATTTTTAATTAAGCCAAACTCAATTTGCTAATGTTTCGAAATGATTCTTTTGTTAAATCTTTATTGAATATTCAATATTGGGGTTTGCTTGTGATTCCGTTTAAAACGCCCTATTTTTTAAAAACACCCGAATGCCTTGCATCTGTTGCATCCGCTGTATCCTCTGTTCCTATAGGTGGACATCGTCGGATTTTGATGATTTTGTTTTATTCGGGATACCATCATATTCCCGAAAATAAAAATCCCCCAAAAAATATAAAATAATGGGCCCATTAAAAAGGAAGACACCATAAAATGTTTACTAACTATAATATTATAACAAAAGGATGCTATGCGGACTAATGCTAGAGGAGTAATGCTAAGCGGTTTTAGGGAGTTCTCTATTTTAGTATCTGAATAATTATTAAAAAAACAGGAATATAGGGGTGGCAGCCTCTATCGTCTAAGCCCTAAAGTATAAAATGTGTTATTTTTAGCATTAGGTTATTTGCTGAAAATGTACCAAATACTGTATCATTTATACCAAAGGGAATATTCATCACTAAATGTTAATTATACTATCTTAAAAGTGTACATTTCGATTGTCGCACTCGATTATTTGCTACTATCACCATGTGCCAATGACAGTTGTTTTCTGGCATATTACTGAACGCCATCAGTCAAGGAGTACTTTGGCAAGTAAATTGTGACATCTTAGCGGGTTGAACTTCCATGACCACTATCCTGCCGTGTTAAGCCAGCAACGTCTTTTATATTATCTTAATAAACCATTAATTTTTGTTTGTCTTTATATACTTTGTATGAGTACAAGTACAAAAAAATTAATTTCGAAAAATTCGTAAATAAATTAGAAGCTTTCAAAATAGAATAGCGAAATATATAAATTAATCTGTTTCATTCTATTTTTGTTTTCTTCTCTTTTTCGAAGATTTTTGCATGATGAATAAGAAATTTAAGCAAAACCAAAATTTATCCAATCAGATAACTATGGAAACATAAGAAGCCAGCACAAACAAACAATTGGGGGCCGCTTCAACTCTTTAAGAATGGATGCCCCAGCCGAGACAGTCAACAAAACAAAGGACCACCAACCAAAACCACCACCTATTGTACTGAAGGAGTACTCAACAAACAAAATTGGAGAGTTAAGGCTAATCCTGAACCAGTTTGAAGGCGCACTACTGAAGATAACCGCAAGCGGTGTCACAATTCATGCAAAAAATCTAAACAAACAAATAGTAGAAGAACTGAAAAAACTGCAATACGCTTTCTTTACGTACGCGCACAGGAGCCAGCGACGAAAAGTGATGAGCCTGAGAGGAATCATCCAAGATACACCCATCGAAGACATCAAGGAGGATCTGGCAAACAAAGGGCCAAAACCAGTGAAGGTGTACCCCATGGTAAAAACAGTTCAAAATTAAAAGGGCGAAGATGTCCAAGTTGGATTACTCAAAAGCATTTGACTCGTTAAACCATGTTTTGTTATTACAGAAGTTAATGCTTTTCTTTAATTTTGATAATACAGCACTGAAACTTATGTTTAATTATTTAACAGACAGATATCAAAAAGTCATCATAAATGGAAAAGAATCGGAACCTGAGCGTATAATGTCAGGTGTATTTCAAGGAACGATACTCGGTCCAACTCTATTTTCTCTTTTTATAAATGACTTACCTCACGTAATAAAATATTCCAAATACCATTTGTATGCTGATGATTGTCAAATCTATCTGGGTGGTACTAGTGAAAATATTTTGGAAACCTTCAATAAAATCAATCTGGATCTATCATACATACTAGATTGGTCCAATTCTAATGGAATCTCACTAAATATTGCAAAAACACAAGCAATTTTCATTTCTAAAAAGCACTTCCCAGTGATTCCTGAAATTTTTATCAATAGTGTGAAAATTAATTTTAAGAATCATGTTAACAATCTAGGAATTTGTATAAACAACAGATTCACATGGGATTCACAAGTTGTTAATGTTTGTGGCAAGATCAATTCCACTTTGTATGGTTTGAAGCTCCACAAAAATATTTGCCCTAAAAATGTTCGAACTTTGTTAGCACGATCATTAGTAATTCCCCACGTAGTTTATTGCGAATTTCTTTTTTTAAGTTGTGATTCTGCCTCAAGTGGTTTGCTGCAAGTTACTTTGAACAACATCGTGAGATACGTTAATGGGCTCAGAAGATTTGATCACGTATCAGCTAATTTTAAAGAATTTTTCGGTTGCACTATGGTTCAATTCTTTTATTACAGAGCATTATTGCTTTTATATAAAGTCATTAATAATCGGGTACCTTCATATTTATATGATAAAATTAAAATTGGTTCCAGTCGAAATGGCAGAATAATACTGCCTGTTAACCGTACAAATATTTACAATAATTCACCTTTGTTTAATACATTTACTATTTGGAATGAGGTTCCGATTGAGATTAGAAGAGTGAAGCCTTTTGCAAAATTCAAAAAATTAGTATTTAATTTTATTCAAAATAAATTTTAATTTTGTTTTATTTTTTTTTAAATTTTTGTAACATATATATGTATATTTTTAAAATTATATTGTATGGATAGAAAAGCTATGCTTTATCCTTTTTTTTCTAAATAAATAAATAAATAAATAAATAAACAAGTTAAGCTACCAAGCTTCACGGTTACATTCGAGCCAAATACCAAAATCGTGGATATTAAGCAAATACATGGATGTTGCGGATACAAAATAAGTTGGGAGACAAAGAGGTAGGCTCCAGTAACACAATGCCGAAGATGCCAAGGGTTCGGCCATGCTGCCTCAAGCTGCTACATGAGGTACAACTGCGTCAAATGTGCCAGCAACCATGAACCAGAGCAATGTCCAAGAAACACGGATTAAAATATCCCAGTTAAATGCCACAACTGCGGAGGCAGCCACGTAGCCAGCTTTACAGAATGTCCAGAGAGGCTGAGATACATAAGTAAGCAAAATAAAATTAATAAATTCAAAAATTCAAAAAATTCGATGGGGCCCGCGAGATCTTTTTTCGACTCTAATTTTGTAAGACCGGGTGTTTCTTTTGCAGACTCACTAAAATCTAAAACTCGCGGGGGCAATTTTTCGACCAATTATACTAATTTCCAAAGTTACGATAACAATACGGGTGGTCAAAATGTACCAGGACCAATACAAGGTAGTCACTCCCACGAATCAAGTAGTCCTCTGGGAGAATTTTTCTCAAAGTCCCAGCAGCTGTTTGGAGTAGACTTTACCTCACTAACAGAAAGTATAACGGAGTTCATGCGGCGACTAAAACAGGTGCGTGATAATAACACGCAAAAGAGTATGTACCTCAACTTCGTGTGCCAGTACCTCAAATGAAGATTACTAGCTTAAATTGCAACAGCCTAGTAAGCCTGGCGCGCCGCCATGAGCTGACAGTTTTGATCGACAAACACCAGCCACATATTGCCTGCCTCAACGAGACACAAATGGCAGCATCGCACAAATTTTACATTAAACTAACCCAAAAACAGGCAGATCGGGAGGCACGACCATACTTGTGCGAGAGGACATAAGCCACTCAAGCCCAAAAGCCTTTGTGGACAAAAACTACACAGCCACATCGCTGATTATCGGAGAAGGCAGAGATGCATTCACAATCTTCGCAATTTACTTTTGGAAAGTAACCAAAGCGGACTTGAGTAAACTGCTTAGCCACTAGAATAGAGTTCTTCTTTGCGGTGACTTCAACACAAAACACCACTATTGGGACCCCACAACATAAAACTCAAATGGCAAACAGCTAAACAGCTTTTGGACGGAAAACGAAATACAGATTTACTTCCAAAGCTCCGGCACAAAATTGCAGAAAGGATCGTTGCACGCAGGCTATTAGATGCCATCCAGCACTTGATGCCGGAGAAACAGTTTGGCTTCGTTCACAATAGGCCAACAACGGACGCCTTAATGAGGCTAATTAACCAAATAAAATCGGCAAAAAGACTTCACAAAACAGTTGCAGCCGTATTTCTTGACATGCAAAAGGCCTTTGACTCTGTCTGGCACGACGGACTGGTACACAAGTTGATTGTGGGGCGAGTCTCCCCGGCACTGATAACAGTTGTAAAAAGATTATATAAAGATTTATAGAAGATTTACATTGAATCGGGCCCAATATTACGCAACAAAAACGAAGTGGTTTATGAAAAAAAACGGTTATTGATGCTATGATTTTTTTTTTCTTGTATTTTGTTTTTTCTTTTTTCTTTTGTTAGTTTGTTTTCATATAAATCCTGATTGATTGATTGATTGATTTAGTGTGTACGACCAAGCCTAAGGCAAGTTTCCCGGATACGCCGGGTCCACCGTACACCCTCTTACGAATAACAAAATCGAGGGAAAGGAAAGGTATGTTAGTAACAGAGACTCAACCCGGTTCCAGACACCATGGCGGTTGATAGTTAGTAAATAAGACAACACAAGACAACACAATTTCTAAACTACATGATTGTTAACTGCTTGTTGTTCCTGGAGCGTTGAGTCAGGCTATACCTTTGTTACTGAAAATTAGGATTAAATTTAATCCCTTTAAGAATGATTAATTCTGGAGCAATCTTAAATTCTGAAACAAATTAAATTATTCATCAGTATACTTAAAATAAACCCCTCTAAACACCTAAGATTTTATTAATTTAAGTATACTTAAAATTACATCCGCATCAATCCTAGCCTAGGCCACTTAAATAATTCAATAAATAATTTAAAAAATCCTCTAGTTGGCACCCCTACAAATTTTAACAATTAATTACTTTCATCAGCTTACAAAAATTAACACAATTTTTAATTTCAGCTTCTTCACTCCTTGTTGATCCTGGAAGGTTGATTTAAGCTGGAATTTAATTCTGAAACACGGGATTAATTTAATCCCTAATAATTACTAATTCTGAAACTATAATCTATACTTGAAATTAGCTTCTTTATTAGAAAGGATTAATTTTAATCCCTCTAATAATGATTAATTCTGGAACTGAGTTATATTCTGAAAATTAACTTATTAATCAGTGAACTAAAAAAGGAGCTCCTTTAGATACTATTCACATATTAACAAAAATAACTGATAAGCAAAATCAATAGGGTGCCAGTCCTTCCCGGAATCCCAATTTCACCAATCCGATCCAAAAAACTACAGTTTAACTCAAAACTACTATTATAAATGAACCATTTTCGTGAACCTGCCACTTAAAGTATAGAAGTTTCATCTGTGATGACTTTTCTGGAATGAATTACAATTAATATCACCAGTACCCAAAATTAAAGTTATAAGAACTAATTAGTTTCTAAAGTATGAATTCAGTTTAGGAATTCCGTGCAGTTCAGTAAAATTAACTACCCCGTATTAAAAATAATCATGCTTAAATAAACAAACAAAAAAAAAAAAAAAAAAAACAAAAAAAAAAAAAAAAAAAAAAAAAATTTATATGAACAGTGAAATCTCGAAACAGCGCAGCCAAAGGAACCGGAGAAATGTATTTAATTATTTAATAATTTAATTTAGTTGTGTATTTACATCTGCAAAGTTTTATTATTTTATTACCTTATTAACCATATATTTTCACATAAACACTTATCACTTTGGCGAATAAAATTTCCTTGCGAAATTACAATTTCCCGTATTACATACGATAGTTTCTGGTTCAACTCAAATTTACTCGATAATACAAAGTAAACAAATCCCATTAGAATCGAACACAAGAAACTTTTAATTCTAATTAAATTTCCAATTCAACTCAAAATTACTCGATTATACGTAGTATAAGAATCTTATTTGAATTGAATACATGAAAATTTTGCGTTGTGTAGTTCATTGTATATAAAGAGCACTAGTATAAACACAAAGAATACAACAACGCCAAGTAAAAATAATAAAATCGTATTACAGTACAAAACTAAAACCACCAACGCACATAGAGAAAACAAACGTTTTCATATAATCCTTCACGTGCGCAGCAGGGAAAGTATCGATGTGTACATAGTGTGTTTTGGTACATGCCTTCTCTATATTATATACATATATAATAGGCTTCACTATATTATATATTACTGTATATATTTCCGAAAATAACCTCGTACACTACACATACACGACTGTGAATACAATTCAGAAGCAAATATCAACAATCGAACACTATAGAACCAATGTTGTCTTGATAGAAATTATATAATAGAAATTATATTCTTTTTATGTATATAAATAAAGAATATATGTGTTTGTGTCGTTTCCACATAAAACAAAAATACAACACATACATAATCCCGTAAGAGGAGAGAGAGAGAAACCGAAAACTTGTATATTCATGTACAGAAACAGAAATTTAATGCGTAAATTTATTTATTCGATTTTAATTAAATTTAAATACGAGATAATGTATTTGACCATTCGAATTTTATGCACCAACTACACAAATTTAAGACATGCATTATTAAGCGAGAAAGCCAATATTTGACTTGTTTCGCTATAAATATGAAAATAAAAATAAAAATATAAAACAATGCCTGTTGAATGCATCCCGATGGATTGCATTCTATCCATATTTAAATTTTCACTATTCTTATGCACACACTTTTACTTAAATAACTTAAATTAAAATAAATTATATATAAATTATATATTTAAACACTTTACACTACATTAAAAAATAAATAAACTAAAAATTAATTAAATTAAAATTTTCTCGAAGAAGACGACAAAAACACGTCCTTCTTCTTCGAGCGTCAACGACCGACCAGTTTGTTTTCATATAAATCCTATGGAAAAAAAAAAAAAAATGGGGTCAATCTGACCCCACTACACGATTAGTGTGACTTTTAGTATTGCACGAAGTGAAGGTTAAAAGCACTCTAATTATTGAGCATGTTCGATAAACCGCACAGTGCGGTGCAGCGTACAATTTTGGCTTTCTTTCATCTATAGAAAATAAATCAAAGTAGGCAAGAAAAATATTATGCACAGTACCGTACCGTGCGCATTATCAAACGGCTCTATTATTTGGAGACCCATTATTATTTATTTACACTAGAAAACTGATAAAATTTCCAATTTTACTTTCTTATATAAAATTCGGATTCAAAAGCTCAAAATTTGGTAAATATTATATGAATAGTACATACTTCTAATTACTGTGGGGGTCAATTTTCTATTCACACGTTGCAGACCAGTTCACTATTTGTCCTATTGGACAACTATTCCACGAATTTATAGTAGACGCCGCTGCAAAAATTGAAAGGTCTAAATTAGAATTTATACAAAAATAATCAAAAAGATTTAAGAACCGTATCAAGATTTGATAAACGCAATTGATAGTGGCGAACAAATTAAAAGCGTTGGTAAACGAATCATATTCTTCTTCTTCCGCTGGCGCTACATCCCATGAAGGGATTTGGCCGCCTCAACGATGCTCCTCCAAATAATCCGATCCGCCACAAGAGAACGCCAGACACGGTGACCGAGTGTGTACAGGTCCCTCTCAACGTCGTCCATCCATCGGGTAGGTGGTCTCCCACGAGGTCCTACTTTCGCTGGTGCCGACTCCAAGGCCTGTTTAGTGGCCCAATTTTGTGAACGTAGTACTTGCCCAAGCCATCTCAGCCTTGACGATTTTATGAATCCTATGATGTCGACTTTATCGAGATTATTTCTGATCTCGTGATTCATTCGCATTCTGTACGTGGCTCCCTCTTTAATGGGACCGAGAATTCATCGAATCAAAAACGAATTTTAAACGCTTATCAACATGATGTAAATATTCAGGAACTTACAATTCTTGCATTTTTCGTTGTCCCTCTGCCTGGTACAATTGACCATGGTATTTTTATTGCAGACGTATTGCGGAATCGTTTGCGTAGGTTCTCAGTAGGAGAACTAAAAAAAATTGAATATCGTCAATTACAGCGCCATCTATCATGAATGGGAAAAAATGTTTCAGTCAAATCCTACGTATTTTTAGCAGTAGAATCCGAATCTGCAATAAAAAATAGGGGTTCCTATCTTAGTTTCAAAGTTACCCCCCGCCCCACCTACAAGGAGGGGGGAGGGGTTCTAATTTTAATACTGCTGTATTTCCCCCGCGGAATAATTAAATTTTGATCTTTACCATTTCTTTCGTAGAGTGCTTATTTTCCGAGATATTTCAGAGTATCAGGTTAAAAAAATCGCCCGGTATATCCAACAGAATATTTGAAGTCACTGAATTTGACAGATATACCACCTCATAAATTGTTATTAAAAATTGGTTGTCCTATTATTTGTTACGTAATCTCAGCCCAAATAATGGCTTATGTAATGGAACCAGATTAATACTACGTCAAATTCATAAATATTGTATTGAAGCCACAATTATAACAGGTAAACGAATCGGGACTACTGTTCCGATTCCGAGAGTTCAGTTTGTATCATAGGAAACCCAATTTCCTTTTATCTTATGACGTAGACAATTTGTAGTTCGTCCAGCGTTTGCGATTTCGATAAATACCATAAATCTATGAGAATTTAGTTACCTTCTCCTGTGTTTTCTCATGGGCAACTATACGTCGTATTATCATGTGCAAGTGGTTTCCATAGTATAAGTTTTTATGGCGTTAGTGATCATAAAACACAAAACATTGTAATAAAGAAATTTTTAATTGAAATTATTAATAAAAAATAAAAAAAATAAACCAAAAACTAAAAAATTATCCAAAAGTTCATAAGGTTTGCGGAACTGTTAAACCCTTTATTGATGTTTATTACTACAGCCGGTTAAAAAAAATTTGGTAAATTTTTGAAGGTGTCTACTTTGCATTTTAAAAAAAAATAATAAAAAATTATCAAATTACCTAAGTAAAAAAAAAATTTTTTTTTTAAAGCTTACGATGCCAATAATCAGAGCCTTCTAAAGTATAGAGCCATAATCATTATGACGTATTTTTTTTAAGCTTTTTTAGTGGTATAACTTGGCACTGATTTCCATAGAAATCCATAGTAAAAATGGTGTTTTTTAGCTTCAAGTTTTACAATGAAAAAAGCAAAAATGTTACAAAATTTTTATACAAAAGTGTTCTACATACCTTTAGCAGCAATATACATGCAGGGTTTATTGGTATTAAGTAAATATTAATTGCAGAAATATTAAAATTAAATTATTTCTAAAATATATTTTTCGAACTTTCACTTTGAAAAATACATCAAAGTTGGCTCTGACGAATTAAAATAATACTTGCTAAATTTATCTTTAGTTTTACTAATGTACGTTAGATGTCTCAGATTTATACAGAAAAATACGAACAAAATTGTTTAATCACAAAATTATGCCACGTTCTTAATATTTTGAGAATTTGTTTTGCTTTTCCTACAATTTTTGAACTCAAATTTCCCCAGGTGGCAATTTTTCGTACGATTTTTCAAAATGTTTACTGCCCACTGCCATCTATGTATATTGACTTAATACACACGATTTGTAGTAAGCTTTTCTTTTTAATTTGACCAGAAAGCTGTTGTTATGAATTTTTTTTTATATTTTGGTTTAAATAAATCAATTATTATAAGAAAATGAAAACGATTTACTTAAACGAGATTTATATATGTTGAAATTCAAACATTTATGAAAATATTTCAGAAATCATAATTAAGAATTTGCAACGTTTTCATTTACAAATTTGTCTTAGGAAAAAAAGTGATTTCCCATATGTTTTATGTGTTTTACTATGGAAATTTTGGTTTTTTCCTCGTTCCTAATTCCCTTATAAAAGCTACGTTTTTTAGATTATGGCTTGTATAATCAAGGTTGCTTTGGTATGCGCAATGCTACGATAAAATACCAATATAATCCTTAGGCCCTTTTCCAATTATTTACTTATTTTGTGGAACCTATCTAATTCAATGTAATTTCTTATGTAATAAGTTAGGTTCCACAAAATAAGTAAGTAATTGGAAAAGGGCCTTAGTCTTAATAAACTACAGCACTTTTTGAATGTTGCACGTCTTAGCTACGAGAGTCTTAGGAGCCTCAACATCAGAATCAGGGGTTATTTATTAATAAATGTCTAAAACGACAAAATTATTTGGTAATACAAATAAAAAATGTCACCAACACAGGGCCATGAAACAAAAATTTCCCTTTACGATTATTCGCAGTCTACTTTATGTGAGAACAAATAGTAAAAGTGCATGTTTAAGAAGATTTCCCAACGTATTGATTTCTTCGTTTATTACGGCAGCCACCAAATCGTTTATATTTATCATAAATTCATCGGACGTGGAAGTAGCACTACAATTCAAGGTCTAACTAAATGGAGAAATATTTTGGTAAAGAGGGAATTTACTGCGTTTTCTAATAATATATTCTGGAAAAGAGCTGGAGCATATTCTGGAGAAAACGGGGGAAAATTTTATAAACATACTTTGGAAAAGAGACAATATACTGCTCTTTGTTAGTTACATATTATGGTAAAAGCAAAACTATTCTGGAAAAGGGGGAATTTACAGCTATTTTATGGTTATTTAATATTCCGATTAAAGAAATAGTCAAGTTTAGCAGAATTTTAGCTCAAAAACATTTTAGTAACTGTCAAATTTCTTCATTATCGGGTAACAAATAATCAAGATAACCATGGCCATCATCCTCATCACCATGATAATCCTTACCACAACCATCATCACCAAGATCCTCATCATCACCATTATCAATACAAACACCGTGGTCATCATCATCACCATTATTTCCATCTTAATTGGTCATCTTTTAGAACTTCATCTTAAAATCACTTGAGAATCTGACTTCTATCGTGCACAGCAAATTTCATCAATAACGGTTAATCATCGTTAGGGTTAGGATTCTTAGGTAAAAAAATATTTTTTTTGGGAAATCCAAACTAAAAATTTGTTTTATAGTTATTCTATTTAGAACAAATAAAAACAAATGGGCCCTATATGTTACCAAATATTTTTACATATTTCCACTTATTTTACGTTTTACGACATATTTTATGGTTTATTCTAAATATTTTTTAGTTTTCTTCAAGAATAACGAATTTGACTTTCTAGCTTAAAGTTTGATAAAACAAAAATATTTTATAAGCCAAATTTTAAATTTAGGGCAATAAATATTTTTTTTACAAGCTAAAAATGTTTTACTTTGCCCTAAACTCCGCTAAGTTAGATCAATAAATTAAGAACAAAATAATCGTCAAATTAAAATATCTCAATAGTTTACTGCACATTATTTGATGATGCGGAGTTCTTCTAGAAAATCAGATTTTGTGATTGTTGTTTTTATTCGTTAACGCATGTGCCTTTATCAAAAATGAAATAATCTACGTTGTTACATTTATCTGATTACGGCCAAATATGGAAATGTATGTAACATAATTCATCGGAATCTAAATGAATCAAAAAAGCGCTAAAACTCCTTAAACTATAAAAACGTAGCAAATGCAATTCTACCCTCATTTATGCACTTGAGCAACAGTTTTAATGCACACAGTCTTATTCAAAATGGGCTCGAACGAAAATTATTTGTTAATGCGAAAAGTTCCAAGTTATTATATGTTTGAGGGAAATGTTGAATGTAAATATGATTATTAAGTGTGAATCACTAACTGCATTATTTGACCAAAATGGTAGATTAAAAATCGATTTCCAATTTCAATTAAAACACTGTGGATTTGCCCAAAATTAGACGGAAATCTAAAGGTAACAAAATTAGCTTCAATTCTGAATTGGACGTAATGATTGTAAACGAAATTTTAAGTAGAATAATTAGATACAATTTTAAATTTAATTTAGAAATGAAGTTAACTCAGAATTCAAACATGAATTTTAGTAAAATGTTGAGTGAAAAAGTCAATATATTATTTGTCTATACCTACGTTTGTGAATTTCAACATATCGAATATAAAATCGGAATTTCGAGCACAAATCTGAATGAGAAGCTGAATTCCCAAATGTAATTGAATAAATTCTTGAGTAGGTATTTATATTAGATTTAAAAACTGAATTAGGATTACAAACTAGATTTCAACAACATCTTGTGTTTAATGTAAATCAAAAGCTAATCGTAATTTTCAGTAAATATCTAGTTATAAATAGAGTTTGAATTCCAATCTTTGTATAAAAATTCCAACCACGGCTTGACTAAATATTGAGTGGATTTAAAAATAAAAAAAAACTCCGGTAATCCATAAATTTTCGATTTGAAATTATATACATAGATGCAGTTTTAATTGAGTTACAATTCGAACCACGACGCCAACAACACTTTCAGTGCAATTTAAACGTGAAAAAGTGTATTGGTGCTGTTTTTATTGATATTAAGAGGGCATTTGACATGGTTGACCACAATTTACTTTTACGAAAGCTCTACATGTGTGGTTTTCGAGGTGTACCTTATCAATGGTTTAAATCATATCTTAGCAACAGGTCTTTTAAAGTAAAGATTGATAATTCGTTTAGTATGCCGTTTAAAGCTGATTTGGGAGTTCCGCATGGTTCGGTCCTCGGTCCTGTGTTATTTCTAGTTTATATTAACTCTATTTTTAACTTAGATTTAAAGGGCAAAATTATCGCTTTTTCTGATGATATGGCATTAACCTACTATGGTTCAAGTGCTTCGGAATTATCCAGCCATATTAATTCTGATATGAAAACAGTTAGATCTTGGTTTGATGATCATTCCATGATTTTAAGCGATAAAACTAAAATTATGCTTTTTAGATTAGCTGGGGATCCATATTCGAGTTTTGTTCCAAATATTGTTTGCCATGTGGAGAATTGTAATTTAGTGAACTGTAGTAACTTTTGCATTTCAATCGAACATGTTTATAATTTTAAGTACATAGGCTTGCATTTGGATGCGAATTTAAATTGGAAAATTCATTTTCAAAAGATCAAAGAGAAATTAAATTTTTCTTTACGTGCCATGTATATGCTGCGCCAGTTATGCCCATTTTTAGTTTTATTAAATTTTTATCATGCATGTTTCGAATCTAGGCTTTCCTATGGATTACCTTGTTGGGGCGGAGTTTATATGAATACATTGGGACCATTATACATATTACAAAAATATATTGTTCGTGTTATGTTTTTTAAAAGTCGTCGTGATCGTTCTTGGCCATTATTTTTGGCTTGTAAAATTTTACCACTGCAACATCTATATGTTTTCAAAGTCTTGAAATTATTTTTCTGTAGAAGTGGGCACCGAATTCTTAGATTAAGTACAGTTTACGACATTCGTAATAACTACAGATACTTCCTGTCAGTCGCGGCTTTTATTAGTGAAGCTTACCGCAAGTACTACTTAGTTTCGGCCCCCACATTTTTTAATCGTTTGCCACTTTTATTACGTGCGCAGTTTAATAATAAATCAACTATTAATTTGATTAAGGATTGGTTGTTTGAAAATCGTGATATTGGCTTTATGTTTATAAAATAAATAATTTATATTTTGTGTTGTTTGATGGTTATATTTTATGTAAGTTGTATTTTTTGTATTTTCTAATTTTTAAGGTTATTCGCTATTGCCTTTTGGCATAGAATAACCTATCTTCATAACCTTGTTTAATTAGCTTTTTAGTGTTTTTTATAATTTTGTATATATTTTTTAAGGTTGTGAGTAATAAATAAATAAATAAATAAAAAAAATTTAAAGTTGTTGTACAATGTTACTTGGGTTAAAAATTGATTTGGAAATTTAGATTAGAAATTGATCAGGACGTTCTACTTGATTTTGAGCAAAAATTTGAGTGTAAATTTGGTGTTCCAAACTAGATTTTAAGCATAATTTTAAGAATTGTATTTTAATACGAGAGATTTGAGCTCAAACAACCAACAAAATTTCCTTTGAATTTATTTTATAAATTTGTATCGGAAATTTTAAGTGAAATTTGAATTAGGAATTTAAATTAAAAAAAATTGTTTTGGTATTCCAAACCACATAAAATCTATGGTGAAATTATATTATATAGGAATTGATTTACAACTCGAATTTTGATTTCACAAAATTTAAATTTTGAGAGAAATATAAATTTACATTGCACAATAGACGTACTGAGTGGATTTTCAATTAGAAAACAAAAAAATGAGAGCAAATTAGGTGGGGCAAAGAATAGGTATGTCAAGGGAAAACCAAAATTCATATTTCGAAATCAATTTGAATTGGATCAAATAATTAGACAGAAAACGAAAATAGTTTTATTACGAATAAAGCCTTGGAAATTGAGTATCCAGAGTAAAATAAATTTACAATTCCATCTGGATTTGAATAAACTGAACCTTGATTGTAATTTTGATCACAATCATTGAATTAAATTGAAATAAAAACTTGCGTGAAATTTAAACTTTTAACAAAGTTTTAACAAATAATTATGTATTCTACTAATTGTGCATTGTAATTTTCAATTTAGTATGTGAGTGGTGTGAGGTATTCAGACTAGTAACTTAGTTTAAAATCAAAATTGATTCGAAAAAAAAATTAAGATTTTTAGTCAGAAATTTAGTTTCAAGCTGTTTTCGAAGTTGAACGAAATGATAAATGGAATTCTGAATATAAATCTAGTCTAAATTGGGCAACTGCATTCGACAGAAAAAAAAATTATTAAGAGAACGAAATTTTAACGAGAGAAAATTGTCTTGAATTAGAAGCTAGATATAATGAAGTTGAGGAAATTTTAAGTAGTAATTGTCTTCTTTATATTGCATTTGGGAAACACATTTTGAAAACAATTTTTGCAAAATATTTAATGCAATTTATGTGACTGAGATTAAATTCTAAACACGTGTTAACAAATTTTTTGGTCAACTAGAAAATTAGGAATCGCACAAAAATCTGAATGCTTCTTGTTGTATAACAAGCATTTCAATTTTAAACCGTAATTGTGATAATATCTTAAGTAGAAACTTACATTAGAAATACAGTTTAAATTACAATTTGGTTCAAGCAAATGCATGAGCTTATAGCTTAAAACTTAAGTTTGGAATTTAGACTGCCTCTAATTGTTATTAACTGTTTGAGTGAATTTTAAAAATGTAGTTAAAATTATGCGAGCGAAATTTTTATTTAGAACGGAGTAAAAGAAAATTTGAACATACATACATATATATGATAGTTTGAACTAAAAATTCAATTTTAATCCAATCGAGGGTTTGTGCAAAAATTTGGATGCAATTTAATTAAAAAATATTTAAAAATTGAGTTTGAATTCCAAAGCAAGGTTTAAATAAAACTAGAAATGTTTTCATATATAAATGTGCTTGATTAGAAATTTGAATTAGGTTCAACTTCAGCTTTAGTTGCAAGTGAATTTAACAAAAATTTAATTGTTATTAGATATACCGAGTTAGAGTAGAATTTAAAACTCTAGTATGGATCAAAAGGTTTGCTAAATTTGTATCAGAATTTTGAACAGAAATTTGAGTTAGTACCAAAGTATATGAATTTTAAGCAGTAACTGAATAAAATGTGGAATAGAAATTGAATAGTGAGTACTTGAACAAAAACATAACTGTAATTTAGTTTTTAGTTTAAAAGTGGAGTTTGTATTTCGGATTGGACTGGCAGCAGAAAAACTAAAAATTAAGTAAAATTTTATGTTTAGTGATGGTAAAATTCTGAGAAAAAATTGAGTTTAAATTCCAAAATTTTGGTTGCAATTAGATAGAAATTTTGTGTTATTTTGAATACAAATAGGCTAATTTCCAAACTCGATTTGACAAAATTCAAGGAGGAATTGAGTTATAATTTTGTGTGAAATTTAAAATACAAAATTTACAGTTCAATTCCAGCTTTCATCTAAAAAAAAAAATGATTCGAGAAGTTTAAGTACAACCGTTGCCATGATAATTACCATAACCATCACCGTGGCCATCATCATCCCCATCAACATTACTATAACCATAACAATCTATATCACAATACAACCACCATCACCATTATTTTCATTCTAATTGAAATTTTCCATAACTTCAACAATCATCTTCAATTAACCATCACTAACATCATCACTATCGCCCTGATAACCACCATCACCGTAACAATCACCATAACCATCGTCATGATAATCTCCATCATAGTCATCACCAAGATTATCACTATGACCATCATCATCAGCAACATCATCACCATCATCAACAACATCATCTTATTCATCCCAGTGACCATCATTCCTACTTTCATTTTGAAATCATTTGAGAATCAGATTTCGATCGTGCATGTCGATTTTTATCTTAATCGGTACAGAAATAGCCAAGTCATCGGCTAATTGGCCATTTTCCAAAAAGTTATCCAAAAATCATTTTAGATGTTGAAAATATTTTCGATTTTCATAATATAAGAAAAATAATGCCACAATCATTTTTCGGCTTTTTTGTTAGTTCATTTTTTTATTCACTCCCCATAGCTACCATCCGCCATTTTTCTATATCTAAATTGAAATTTGACGCGCTATTTATTGGTAAACTAAATTTATTTACCATCAAACTATCATTTTTAATTAAATTGTTTGGCGAATACTTGATATAAAAAATTAGGCTATTAGGAGCTACTTTTTATATGACGCCTCTCGATAGCGCCTATCGGAAGCGAATAAGAAAACGCAGCTTTTATTGAATGAAAAGGACAATTAAGTTTTAAATTTGGAACTTCGCCCATCTAAGAGTTGGCAAATTAAAATGTTAGTGATTTCGTAAAACAATTGGGAAATTTATAAAAATTATATAAATTAAAGATGTACGATATATATAATGTAAAGATTAAATTTTAAGATATACACTTAGAAAAATATTTCGTTCTTTTTATACCTACCTAACAAAAATAACATTTTTCTACTTTGATCAAGATATATCTAATTTTGGGTTTTATTTAAACTAGCTTTATACATGTTTGGTAATGTTTAAGCAAATAAGGCCAAAATTAGAGTGTTATCTTTTTTTTATAAATAACCTTTTAATTGAAAAATCAAACCTAAAAATGTATAATTGTAAAATATAAACCCTAAACAAGATTTTAATGCTTTCCTTAGATTTGGACTATAATTTAAAACAGGAATCGACAAATAAAATGTCCCACAATATAATTTCTAAAACATGATTTTACATTGAATTACATAAAGACATACAAGTCCTACCGCAGAACGAAACCCCAAAATGTTAAAAGATTTTTCAAATATTGTTTTTAGGTTTTTACGGTATATATACATAATAATGTACCACTGAAGCAGAAATTGCTGTATATGATAATATATATTTTTTATGTACATAAAATGACATATATGTATGTATATGTATCTTCTAATAATTTGTATCTCGTATATGTTTATCATGTAGGTGGGACGGGTGGTTCAAAAAATTCATTCTCTCGTTGGTTCCATTTTTATCTAACCTTCTGTGTCAGAATCAAATAGAAATATTTAGAATTTTTTATGTCTTTAAAATTATTTGATATTTTTTGTGCTCTGTTCATTTCTGTTATTATTGATGCTTAAATAGCTTTGAGGAAAATTTATTTTATGTACATATTTTTCTATTTACTGTTACACAAATAAAAGAAAAACTTTGTTTTCATATTGCTCACATAAAATCTAGATACTATACATATACATACATATATGCTCTTATATGTATGTATATGAGAAAGCACAGTGGAAAAATCATTAAAATAAAAATTTTGTTTTGTTATCATTTTTTGTATCTCCCTTTTTTTAGATGTAACAATTTCTATGTTTCTAATACAATACACAAGGGATTATAATCAAGAAAATCATCTAAAAAATATGTGTATATAGTGTATCTAGAGTAAATATATTTATATGTCTATCTCTAATTCTATATGATTAGAATACAAATTTTAATGGACATTTTTCGAAAGCTCTGAAATGTAAATAAAATGACAACAGAACCAACAAATGTTTCGATTAATAACTTTTCTGGATGGCTGATGGTAAATACTTGAGTTTTATGATTCAAAATTTTTTTTTGTTTTTCCTTGCTTTTGTTTGGTTATTTCTTTTATTATATCTCTTGTTTTGAAATGAAAATATAATTTTTCGAATTTTAATATTGGCATAATTCGCTCTAATTGGATGGTTTGTTATTGGTGTTATGGTGTTTAAATTATAAATGTTAATTAAATTGGATAATTATTCAAGTTTTAAATTGTTTTTATGGATAAAAAAAATGTATTTTAAATTATTGAATATAAGAGTTATGACTAGAGGAAGAACGGTATTTACTTATCATACAAACCAAATACTGGCTACAGCTAAAATCTTTTCATCCTTCAATAAGCTTACCTAGAAATAAACAGAAAAAAAATATTATAAAAACAATTAAGTAAACAGGGTTCATAAAATATTGGCAACTACTAAACCCCTAACTAACACCTTTGAGTATATACATATATATAGAGGAATCACGCCAATTGTAATACTACCTCAATAGATAGCGTTACTTGTATGATTTACAAATTTTTTCTAATTTTTTGTGCATAATATATTTAGGTTGCAATGTATCGAAGTATACAGTAAGATTTGTGGTTGAAAATGAATATACAGGTAGTCCCCGACTTACGACCGTTCGACTTGCGACTATTCGCACTTACGACCATTTTTTTTTCAATTTTTTTCATAGAAAATGCTTAAAGAAGACAAATATATATGATAGTTGCGGGGAATCCCTAAAATATATGAAACAAATTTAAAGAAAAAACAAAGTAAAAAAAATTCGATTTACATACATATTTCAGTACAAATAATACATTACAGTAGCTAAGTGGCAATTGTTTACTTATTTTTTATGAAATTCGACTTACGACTAAATCGACTTACAACCGATGACCAGGAACCTATCTCGGTCGTAAGTCGGGGACTACCTGTAATTTGAACTTTTCCTCTTTCCGCTCGTATCGTAGATGTATAATACAAATACAACAAAAACAACAATAAAACGATTTAAAAACTAAATAGAATAATTTTTTTTCCTATTTTCTTCGTTTTGAATGTTTTGATTGTACAAAACAGTGTGAATGTGTGAGTGATATTTGTTTTGTGTTGATGTTGTACAAAAAGATTGTGTGGGTCATGTGATTTTTGATTTTTAAATCTGTTGAAATTTAATTTTGAAACTATGAACTTATGTAAATACATTTTAAGATTTCTGGAATAAAAAATCAAATGAACGTTCTTGTAGGGATATTTTTACCTCTGCGGTTCTAGTTATAAGTAAAAGTATTTTTGTTTATTAACACGAATACGAAGGATGTTTAAATATTTGTATAAATGGAAGTTTTCTATCGTTTTTCAATTTTCCTAAGTAGTGATAAAAAACGGAATGTGTGGATTAAAGATTCAAGCAACAAATTATTGAAAATACTGAAAAGTTGAACACTTGGTGTCCTTTTTACGACGAACCTATCAGAAAAATCGAGAGTGTCCAAAAAAAGTTTATACGGTATATAACGTGTAAAGACGGATGGGATTATGACCATGACTTACCGCACCACGTTAACCTGAAGCGATTACCATCATATGCTACTGGATGCAAAACCTATCAAATGACAACATTGGCAAATAGACGAGAGCTTTTAAAGTGTTCGTTTATTGGAAATATTTTACTTGATCAAATCGATGCACCATCCATACTGGAATCAATTAAAATAAAGGCACCGAGTAGGAATTTAAGAGATCATGAGTTCCTTCATCTAAATAAACACAGAACAAACTATGGTGACAATGAACCGGTAAACATGATGTCGAAGAGTTTTAATAAAATCGACCATCTTTTCGACTTTTACTTAAGTAAAAACAGCTTTAAACGTAGGTTGAAGCAACATTTTGCTCCAACCTAAAAATATTTTTAGGTCAATTTTTATTCTTTTTTTGTTTAATCTAATTTTTATTCTACCATGTTCAGTATGTTATAAATTCAAGTCAAATTTGTAGACTTTTCTCAGTATAAATAAATAAATAAATAACTAAATAAAACTCCCATAAAATTTTGAAATTTTGCGAAAATCATTTCTACGACAACGATATTCGTATTTTAGGATCAAAAAAAATTATAAATAAAAATGTGTATCCCGTTTCGTTCCTAAATATTTGTGCATATGACCAGAATAACATGGATAAAGAATATGAAGATCTATCAATTGTTCCAAATATACAAATTAGAAAGACATTCAAAAGAAAAGCTACTCATATCACCGAAGAAAAATTGATTTTGCCAGAAGTTCAATGTTTTTCTGTTATAGATAATATATCCCTCACTATATCGCCATTCCTTGAAGACTATCATTTATCACTGGAAGGAAATCGATCACCTGCCGGTCCAAATTTAAGAGGAAATATTCAAACCGTATAACTAATATATGTTTATCTAATTTTCATGATAATGATGAAAGAACTGATGATCAATTTCCTGTCATGCCTTATATTAGAAGAAGAAAATCCAATATAATAAATTCAATGAAAGTTCCTAGATTTATATTTAATTCACAAAAACAGAAGAAATTAGATTTCTTATGCTCAGATAGAGATCCGGTAAGAAAATTTATTTTGTCTCAGTTGCATTATAAAGCTAATGCTCATTGGCAAAATGTCGAACGAGATTTATATTTAAATGTTTACTATAAATCTCCATCCCATTATAATTATATGTTAGAATTAGAAGTTTCATTGCCTGCGGTGTCAACCATTCAAAAATGGCACTCAAATGAAAAGTGTCGCAAATATGTAGCTGACCAAGAGAGTACACTTCTTTCAAAAATGGATAAAAAATGTGTGTTGTTATTAGACGAAATAACAATCAAACCGGAATTAGAATTTAATACTTCTGAAGATATAATATATGAATTTCTAGATCATGGTCATTTAGGTCGAAAAAATATCATTGCAACTCATGGTTTGATTATTATTTTACGTGGTTTGAACAGTAATTGGAAACAAACATTGGGAATTTATATCGGTAATGTCAAAGGTGATGAGTTGGATCAAATTTTCACTTACTGTATTTCTGAAGCAACACGAATCGGATTTGATATATGTGTCGTGAATTGTAACCAAGGCAGTAACAAAATAAGTGCCTATAAACTGTTAGGAGCTTCGGAGCCAAAGCCTTATTTTTTCTTAAATAAAAAAAAAATCTTTTTTATGATCCGCGACATCTGATTAAAAGTTTAAGAAATAGGTTAATTAATGCAGTTACACAGTTTGGTAGAGTTTCTTGGAAAATTTTAGAGAAAGTTTTTGATTTTAATGAAGGTACAATTAAAATATTTTATAAATTAACGAGGGAGCATATACGACCAAATGCATTTGAGAAGTTATCCGTAAAATTAGCCACTCAAGTGTTCAGCAACGGAGTTTATATGGGAATTTTTGCGGCAATCGCAAATGTCTTTTTCACATAAGCTGAAAAAACTATAGCCAAATTTTCAAAAAATCCAGATAAAAGTGCAATTAACAAAGAATTGATAGGCATTATCGAAAATTTAACAAATAGCGCTTTGGAAATCCGATGGAAAAATGGCAATATCTTATTGTTTTACGGGTATCCAACAAATCAGTTTTTTTTCGCTGGCGCTACATCCCATAGAGGGATTTGGCCGCTTCCTTTTGAAGTTTTGTAATCATTTTTGTTAACGGATAATGAGTGATTAATTCATTGATCCTACCCTTAACCAGCCGTGATTTTTTCATCATCCGCCGGGAATCGAACCCGGGACCTCCGGAGCGTAAAGCAAGTATGCTAACCACTGTGCCACCGGGGTGGCAAACAAACATTGGGTTTGAAGAGTTGTAGCTTATAGAACACTTAGCCAAACAGAATATGATTTACTGTGAGGAAATAAAATGTAAACGTAATTATATTGGATTGCCAATTGAACTGATAATCCTGTTATGTCCAAATTAGTGTGTTTTGGCATTAATTAGAAAATATGGATAAAAAATGTGATATTACATTAGCAGAGAATATCAAATAGGGTGCTTACTTCTTCCCGTAGTATTCTTTCGGAAGATATAAAATTGTATACGGTTGTATAAATCACAACACTTCAAGGTCAATGTTAAATTTCAGTTTATTGAATGAGGTAGTTTTCCCAGTTGTTCAAAAATCAGTCGGCCCTTAATTTGCTGTTTAGCGCAATAACGCTCCAATACAAAAGAAGTAACATTGCCTCAAAATTATATAAAAATATTGAACATAATTAGTTGCCTAGGCCAAGGCAGAGTTTTATTTGCCCTTGTTGGGGTTTAAATGAACACGGAAGTTATTCGCAATCTAGCAAGACTAAAAATGTATTATGGGGTGTTTATAAAACCGTGTGGGATAAGATTCCCTGCGATTTTACATAATTTTTGGGCCACTTCCGAGACGTGATGGAGGCGTAATAAAAATGTTCCAATGGTTCACAAATTATAAATGACTTAATTATTATTTAATTAGCCAAAATTAATTTTAAATTTAATTGATTTACTAATTATTTTTAAATTTTTCTGCATATCACAAATACTTATGCATCAAAAATATGAATCACAAAGGCTTTTCAATCAAGTTTAATTGAATTTATTTGCATTACATTATGAATTTATTTATGAAATTTATATCAAATAAAACGTTATTTATAATTAAATTAAATAAGACAAAAAGAAAATCCAAAAAAATAATTTTCATTGGTTTTATATTACAACAAACATAAACGTTACCTAAAATTTTCTCATCACAATGACTAATGCATCAGATAGTAGTTTTTGTCAATTAAATAATGTTAAATCATAATGTTTATTCTTGTAATGTTAAATAAATTTATATTAAATAAAATAAAATTATAAGATTGTTTCATTTTTTTTAATATTTTGAAGTTTTCTAATGTTTTTTTTTAATAAAGAAAAGCACTTTTTTTAAAAACGGCTAAGCGGATTATGTTAATTTTGATCTTAAATGATTCTTGAAAGGTCCCCAAACAATATCCAATTTGAAATTTTCGAGTATGTTAAAGTCGAATTTAAAGTTCATTCAGGAACACCGTGTAATGCTATTAATTTATTGGAACAAACCTCATCTACACCACTTTCAGAAACTGATGCAAACGAACACATTGATGAAGAGCTTGATTTAGAAACTGTGGAAGCTGCAATGCTCGATGATGAAGAAAATGACATAAAAGATATCCTTCAAATCAGTAATGAAAACACAATAATAAAATGTATTTCATTAAAAAATTGTGCAAATGCATACGTAGCTGGTTTTTTGGCACACAAATTTATTCTTAAAAATAGAGACGCAAAATTTCAAGAAAAAAACAGCAAAACTAATAAAAAGTGCTTACCATTCAAATTATACGGAACAATAACTACCTTGCAGAAGTTTGACTACACCATCAATGTTTGTAAAAGATTTAAAGGAAATTGTCTCAATATTTGATAAATTTTTCAAAAATTTTAAAAGGAAACTGAATGTATTGACAAAACTGGCTTCCGTAATATTTTAAAAGCAAAATTTCTTCTTCCATTGTGAATCTCACAAAGATGAAATATTGAAATAAATCAATAAATAATCATGTGAATTAATCAAGTTTTAAATAAATTTATTTGAAATATTTTGAAAAACAATATTTTTTTTTAAAATTACCTAGAATATACACAAAACATTTCTTTAATAAGTGCTAAAGTTTACTTATTAGCTGTCTTCTAAAATGTCATTCTAGCCATTTAAATGTGCGCCCTCAGCACGAATTAAATCTAAATCCAGCAACAACTCTGTGGTTTATTTATTCTCATTACAACAAAATTTACCTAACAAGTGATTTTGATTAATCTTCAACTCGAGCTGGGATTCAAGTATACCATGTATTTTCTTTGTTACTAAACCAACTTTAGTCTGATATGTTAAGCACTGATTGTATTCATTATTATTTCTATATTTCACAGAAAATAAATTTCACTTGTTGTCATCTATAAGCAATTATTAAGGCTCTACGCACAAATCCCGAGATTAAAAAATACCACAATAAACTATAGACACTTTGTTTTATTGGTCTCATGACTAATGAAACATTTTATTGTAACGGAAAACCAAAAAGTTTATTTAAAAAATGAGAAACGACAATAATTTGCTTATGTTTGGATGAGTATGGATAGGTATACATATGTATAATGTTTTGTGAAAATGAAAATAAAAAAAATTTAAAAAACAAACGAAAAAATGGATTTGTGTACCATTCAAGGTTATTTCTTCGTTTCATTATTATTATTCATTCTACTTGTATAAAAACATGCCGATTGTCGCGCTCTCATCTTGCAGCGAGGTAGTATTACAACTTTTTTTTCGGGGCGGGAAATATATTTTGCAAATATGTATGTTCTCAAAACATTTAACTTTATAACATTAATACTATACTAGCTAGTCAATAAGAGATGTCACTGTATGTATCGTTTGATTTTCAAAGTTTATTAATATTACAATATTATCACAGATAGCGTCTGAGTTATCAGTTAAGAATTATTGGCGGTTTAGAACCACTTTATCGTGTAAAAAATAAAAAAATAAACCATTGGCGCCGGAACAGGGACGAAATATTGTAAAAAGGAAAGACGCCACGCTAAACGAGAGGACGCGGAACGCTAGGCGATTACATTAAATTATTTAAGTAAACCAATATAAGTAGGCAATAGAACTACCTATTTATAATTTGGATAGATTCTCAGGGTGAATTTATTACCTCAACTATCTTGAGATAACCATTTATTACTTTCTTTTACGTATGTAAAATATAATTTACGTATTATTTTCGACTTTGAGATTATTGAAGATTTGTCTGTTTTGAGGTCTTCTGAGTCCGAAAAAGTGGGTTTCGACTGTCAGTCTGTCTGTCCGTCTGTCAGTCTGTGTCCTCCCTACAGCCCAGATGGCTTAACCAATCGAACTGAAACTTCAGATTTAAGCTTTCTTGATAAATTGGGAGGTCCCAGTGAATTTTACTCCAAATCGGTCAACTGGAAGACAGCTCCCTTGGGCCAGAAAATTTATTTTGCAAATATCTTAAAAAGTATAAGGTTTACAGAAAATCACTAATACAATAATTCCAAAAAATTAAAAGAAAAAATTTAAATTCATAAATATCACCTTTTATTTCTTTTACGTGGGTAATAATGAGTCCGAAAAATTGAGTTTCAAAGTGGTGTCTATTAGTATATATGTATGTCAGTTTGTAGTCCAAATCAAACTGCAACTTCATGTTTAAACTTTTTACATAAATTTTGGGGTCCCAGCTCCGAGCTCCCAGATTCCGTGAAACAGACAATTTATTTTGCAAATATTTCAAAAATATACAATTTACAGAACACATGAAAAAATAAAAACAATCTTAAGTTTGCAAGGAATTTGCATTATAAAAGTTTCTCAAAATTCGCTGTTCGTAAAAGAAAATCGTGTGTTGGCCACACTTCAATTTTTTAATTTCCAATCGATCCGTTGTTCGATAAGCCAAGCTGTGAATCGAGATTCACTAGGTAAGCTTTCAGTGAAATTTATATAATCATTAGCTTACCCGCGAGCCAGAATCTAAAGTTCTTTTGTGAAGTGATAAAATGGATACCATAAAAAAATGGAAAGTTTGAAAAAACATCCAGCCATAGTCGAGGGATTGATGATCAAATTATTAACCTGCGTTCGTGTTAATTTGGAGAACGCAAGCCTATTCGAATTATATGTTAAGCAGGATAGAGTACAGCGGTAGCTAAACGAGGTTCAGAGATTTTCCGGATTTTGAAGATAACTACTACGTGATTCATGCAGGATTGAATGCTACCGCCAGCAAACGCAGCGCTGGTGCCCAAAAATTATTGCTCCCAGTTAATACTATGAACACTACACATCGCCAATCCATTGAAGTTCGTTTGCCAAAAATAAATATTCCAGCATTTGAGGGGGATTACATGTGCAATCGTTCTTCGACCTATTCAGTTCCACCGTTCATGAACGAGACCATTTTTCAGCGCCACAAAAGTTTCAGTACCTGAGGATCTGATAAAAAGTAAACCATTATCACTAATCTGCCATCTTCCAGTGACTGATTCTAATTATAATAAGGCACTACAGAGGCTCATAAAACAATACGACAGATTTCGATATGCCGTTAGCGCGTTCATTAAGTATTAAAACATTCATGGAGCAACGAAACATTACACAACCCAATGCAGCAAAAATTGGCGGATTCAATCGACAAAGCAGTTAGAGGACTAAAGGCGTTAGGTGGGGATGCTGAAAGAAGAGATCCTTGGGTTATTTATATTATACTAAATAAATTAGAAAATGAAACCAGACTTCTTTGGGCGCAGGAAAGAACGACACAGGTTTTTTCCACCTTCGATGACTTGTTAGCATTCCTAGTCAAGGGCTACACAACAAAAATTATCCCAATTTGAGCGATACCAGTGTCAAAAGCATATGCATATACTTCAATTGTTTAAATGGCGGTCACCGGGTTCAAGAGTGCAGATCAAGAACAAGATGCATCATTGCCAATGGAAACATACTACGCTACATGATTCATTAGACGCTTCGAAGGCAGCCAAACAGCACAAACATTTAAAATGTATCCCGAAACTTCACGCACTATCTTACCAACTGCATTGGTTAAAATACGTGAATGGTCATTGTCAACACTGGTCAACATCATGCTAAAATACTGAAGGACCTACAATTGGATGATCCAATGTTTAACAAGAACGGACAAATCGACCTACTTTTAAGAGTAGATATCTTCTTCAAGTCATTAGTATCGAAAAAAATAATGCTTGCCAAGTGGCCTGACAGCGCTTGAAACTGTGTTCTGTTGGGTGGTGGCCGGCAGAAGTGACGACAACCAACAGAATAATACCGATATACCAAATGTAATATTCTTTTAGATATAGATAATTCCCTTCGCAGAATCTGGTAAATCGAAGAACTTCCTAAAATTAATAGGCGAACACCAGATAAACAAAAATGTGAGATGCTATTTCAGACCACAACCAAGAAAGCTGAAGGTAACAAATTTATTGTTAAAGCTGCCATTAAGCAAATACCTAGCATATTTGGAAACATGCAAAGTGCAAGGCATTAATAACGGAATATAAGAAGCTCGGGCATATGAAAAGATTGCAAGGTTGCAACGTTGCTATCAAATACTATATACCGCATCATGGAGTATTGAAGGCAGACACCACCACTACGACGTTCAGAATGGTTTTTGATGCTTCTGTAAAGTCATCAACCGGGACATTATTAAACGACATTTTAAAGGTTGGTCCCACTGAGCAACCACCACTGCTCGAAATATTATTAAAGTTCCGCCAGCACGAATTTGTACTGTGTGGAGATATAGAGAAGATGTACTGGCAGGTGTGGGTATCACAAGGATATCAAGAGGACCAAAACAAAAACATTCTCATATGGCATGGCATCAGCAGCATACTTAGCAACGCATAGTTTCAAGGAAGTTAGTTGCCAAATACAATCAAGCCAGCCAGAAGCGGCCAGATTATATTGGAAGATATATATGAAGACGATAAGATGGCCGGAAATAATAGATCGGCGAAAATCAAAGATATTATGAAGCAGGTAACGATCGCATTGCGCAAACATGGGTTCAGAATGCGTAAATGCCTCATAAATAATGACGAACTACGATCATTTATTCGGAACCACATCGCCGACGAAAGAGCCATGAAAGATATAAGTGAACCCTCAACTGCCAGAAAGGTATTAGGGAAATGGGATTATTACGAAGATATATTCAAATTTACTGCAAACTTACCGGAACCAGCATTCCATGCTAAATGCACCTTATTATCATATGTCACCCGTCTTATGATCCTAGGCTGATTATTTGCAGTAATAATTAAAGTGAAAATCTTGCTCCAAAGCATTTGGATTCAGAACTTGGCGTGGGATGATAGACACCCTCCAGCCATCGTGGAAGCCTGGCTAGAAATTAAAAGTGATCTCTCCGGATCTACAACCAGGCGAATCCCAAGGTGGCTGCAAAAAATCGTTCAATTAAGTTTAATAGGATTTAGTAATGTGCAAGATCATTAATACTGATTTATTCACAGATTCAAAAATAGTTTTGGCCTGGTTGCCAGCTCATCCCAGACGGTAGACGACGTTTGTCGCAAAAAAAGCAAGCGTAATCATAGAACTTTACAAAAAAGAATATTGGATACATGTTTCATCGAAAGATAATCCAGCTGATATCGCCTCGCGAGGTATAAGCACACCTGCCCTTGTTGGAAGCAAGCTTTGGTGGCATATACCTCATTGGCTGACTAACTTCGACTAAACCAAAACAACACAATTAAGAGGCATTTTATCACAAAAGCTACCAAACAATTACGACCCTGAAAGATAGACACATTTGTGGATGTAATAAATGAATTTCTGGATAATTTTATGAGCAAATAACGTTGTGAAACGTTTTATCAACAACATAAAAACCAAAAATAGAATGGTAGAGGCTAACGGAGAAGAAAGGTAAGCAGCTGAAGAAACTTTGTTGCAACCCATACAATAATGAGAGTTCGCTAGCGAATTATATGCGCTGAGAACCAAAAACCCGCTACCAAGACAAAGCAGAATACCAAGTTTAAATCCGTTCATTGACGAAACTGGCATTCTTCGTGTAGGGCGCAAATTAAAAGTCATTAGCTAAGAGATACCCACTTACTACACATCACCCAGGTATAAGCTTATTTACCAGCACAGCTAGATGGAGATTCTGGATAATAAAAGGCAAATTGCTATCTAGATCAGTAGTTCAAAATTGAATAAAATGCATTAGACAAAACTTAACTAAAGATGACCAACTTATGAGTAACTTACCAGCTGCGAGAGTACAATATACTCATCCATTTTACAAAGTAGGCATCGAATATTGTAGACCATTTAAGATTCAGCCAGTGAGACGAAGAGGTTAAGTGCCGATGAAGGTGTATGTATGCATATTCTTCTGCTTGAGCACAAATGTGGTTCACGTTGAAGCAGTATACCATCTTATGGGTGAGGGTTCTAGGGGCTCTTTAAGCAAATTTACATTACGTTGCGGAAATTGCCATTCAATTTTCAGCGATAAATGGTCAAACTTTGTTGGCGCAAATAATAATTTAAAGGAATTGCTTCAGTTTCTCCAAATCAAGGCGTCCGAAATAGACTCAGCGCTACTGCAATATAGTATTAATTGGAAGTTTATTCCACCTCTGGAAGTTAACAGTCAAACAGACAAAATCCACTTGGGAAGATTCGTCGGCGATTCTTTACTTTCCTTAGAGGAATTTTAAACTTTGATGCAAAGATCGAAACCATACTAAATTTACAACCAATAGGTACAACAGAATCTGAAGAAATCGATTGCATAACGCATTGGGTCGTTATGGGTTTGGGTTGTTTCTCCAGATTATATCGTTTTCGGAGTATTTTTAACCGCAAAAAAGGATTCCGTAGTCCAAATTTACTTGTGACTTCATTCAGTAACCCAAAAAAAGCCGAACTTTAGGTCAAACTGGCCAAAAAATTTCTAAAGTAATTTACCTTTCTATTTTGGTTACAAACGGCTTTTGACTAACCATTGTTAGAAAGTCAGACAAAGAAACTCATACTAAAACACAGACGCACAATTTACAAGCTCAGACAATCAAATTGTTACTCAAACCGAGATGCAAAACTCACACTTGAACTATGACAAGCAAACTGAAATTCAGAAAGTACGTTATAAGTTACAAATAGAAGACAAAAAAGACATATTCGCGGCTTGTGGGACTGAAACAAAGTTACTGGCAATAGGAAAGTGAAACTTAACTAAGAAAGTTTAGCTGAAACGAGTTCCCCTGAACTTGCTGCATTTTGAGTTTGTCTGCTCAAAATTGAGTTACAGTTTGTTGCCTTTCATCAAATTTTTGTTCATTCACCTATCACGAGCGTTCAAGTAAAGTTTTATTGTTATCATTTTTTGCATTTATAACGTACTCTCTTGTCCTCAAATGACCTATAAAGTGGATTTCTACGTCTTTTTCTCAGATTTGTTTCTTCATCTCTTTTGAGCATCCAACAATAATCCGGTAACATGTTAACATCCCATCTTTCCTGATATCTTCTTTCCGTTTCCCTTAAATCCTGGTGGAAGTGCTCCCTTTGCTCTACACTATAGTCGCCTAAATTGTCAGGAAAGTAATCAATCTGGGAATCCAAAAAATGGAGCTTTAACGTAATGGCTTTCTCGGTCTCTGCTATTCCAGAAACATTTAAAACAAGGGTACTTCACAAAACCAGGCTGCTGCCCTAGCAGTTTTATTATAATTTTTAAATCCCCACAAACTTGCCAATTGTGCTCCGAGTACTCGATTTTTTGCAAAATATATCCTAGATCTCCATAATTCTCTCCCATAGAAATTCAGTGGGCTATTGGGACAGTGGCATATTTATTTACATTGTACCGCTTTTAGGCTGAGTTTTGAGGAGTCAATGAATAGTCTCCACTCGTTAGGTTTGTAAATATTAGGTTTTAAATAATTCATCAGTGCTGGTATATTTGTGCAATACACCAATGAAGTTTTTTTATTTTATGGTAAAGCGCTTCCGAAATTTCTTTTCTCTTTCTCGATAAATTGAAGATTTTGTTCTAGGGACTACCAAGTTTCAACTTTTCAGTTCACTAACTAAGTCTTCAGATACATCGTTTGGAAATGTATATCTCCTAATCAAATTATTGAGATCATTCTGAGTGAACAGTATTGGAACTTATTCTTCTATAGGTGCAATATACTCTTCTTCTCTCTCCTCCGTTTCATTTTCACTGCTATAAAATTCTTCCCCGCTGGACGCTTTACTCTCACCTACGTTATCATTTTAAAGTTCCATTACTTCATTGTTCAAAAAATTTGAGTTGAAGTAATTGGACTTTACAGGTTTCGTCATTGTACATACATCTGCGTACTTTATATTTGATGAGCTCTTTAAATTAAAACGTTTCACTTCGGTATTACAAAGTAACGTTCCTCTTTCGACAGGTAAGTTTTCCATATTGCGGGTGTTGTATATTTTAAATTTGAGTTACTCTTAGTATTCTTCCACCGATTTAGCATAGGTGAACATGCATTGCATATAATATTTGGAGGTCACATATTTTCCTCGCGGATCTCTCTACCGAAACATTCGTGGTATATATTTTTAGTCGAGTCAGATATAGTCTTCCGACATTTAGCTATTTCAAATTTAACACAAATGTAACAAAACACATTCGGGTCCCTATCACACTGTTGTCTTGCCTATCCTTGAGGAGCTACGGTCGCATGATGACGACGCCCTACATCGTAACATTTTTATGTGTGGTTCCCATGAAGGCATGAAGCTGTAACCCAGGGACTTCGCCGGATAGTGTTTACACCGTCACCACGTGGAGGTGCCCTAGGTGTAGCCACACGTTAGTTTGCTGTTGACACGTGTTTTTTTGGAATCAGAAATAAATGTGAAGTGAACTACGGGTTCCTTTTTTGCGGTTAAAAATACTCCGGAAACGATATATCTGGACTCTGGAGTAAGCGGTAGAAAAAATTGACTTTGGTATTTTCTTGGGCAATTTTGACTCAAAATTTGGGTTTTGTAGAAAACTGGTGGGTGATGGAGCAAAACGGGCATCGGATTCGCATTCAGCGCATCAAAATATATAAAAATTGGCATGTCAGACCTCGGGTTCAGATTTTTTATTTTTATTTTTTGTGTGCCGGTGTCATCAATACATAAAAGCATTTTTATTATTTTATTGGTACTACCTATTGAATACGGAGAAACCAACATTACCCATAGAAATAAGAAGGTTTACAGAAAAGCTTTACATAATATACAAAATGGTACAAAAAAAAAAATACAAAAGAAAAATTTGTTAGAAATGTCCATAATAAGTTCCTCAAAATTCTCTGTTCGTAAAATAAAGTCGTGTGTTGACCACACCTCCATTTATTACAACATTGTTTTAGCATTCATGTGCTTAATAGTGCGAAAATAGAAAAATTCGATAACTACCAAACCGAAAAACATAATGTATGCATTTTATACATTTACACCATTATACTGTCAAAACAACTTTTTTACACGGGGTAGCAAAATCGTGTTTATCTACGGTGTAATAACCATAGAGATTCGAGATTTCACTTTACTCATGATGGTAATATTAATTCCATATAACATCTTAAATGCTCCTCATATATCACTAGAATTTAAGATTAAAGCCACTTATCCCTAAACCTAAACCACAATTTTGTTTGCATAATAAAAACCGACTTTATCTCAATTTTCATCTCTCTCATCTTGGAATTAGTTTTATGTGATGAAGCTAAAACGAAAAACTTTTTAATTGGCCAAAATATAATAACTGTAACATATATACAGACAACTTTTTGACATACAAAAAAAAAGGATTTTCCTTTTTAACACAAGGCGAAATATTATTATTACCATTACTACTATTATGGTTATTGTTATTGTGGATTAAAATGAATGAAAATTAGCTAGTTGCAAGATTTTATTTTTTTGATTCAAGCAACACATTTATACGAACGAGTATAGTACCGAGAAAAAATTGGTTGTATAATAATCATAATCCTTGTCTATTAACTGAGAGTTAATAAAATAAATAAATAACACAAAAAAAATTTACTAAAACTTTTCTAAAGCTTTCATAACTAGTCTCTGTCTGTAAAAAATGTATGGTATATCAATTAAAAAAGAAGAACATTGTATAGAAAATTAGTCCGCCGCTAGAGATCTGGTTATAGTCTAACAAAATGGTGTCGTGCCGATTTATCAGTGAGCTTTTACTAGTGTTGTTTGTTTGGCAAAATAAAATTTGTTCATTTCTTCATTTTTATTTTTGTTCTGTGCGGTTGTAAAAATAAATTTTCACTATTTTCTGTATTTCAAGCTTTGTAGGAAATCAAATAAAGTACACACACACACACACAAAAAAAACACATAAAACCAGATAAGAAAAGTTTTAAAAACAATTTTTTTCAGTGCTTTTGTTAAAAATCTAGATAAAAAGTTTTTTTTTTTTAAAGTTCTTGTTTTATGAGGTTTTATTAGAATTTCATGTTGTTGGTGTGCAGATGGATAAAAAAAATACGAGTAACAAGCAGAGTAAAAATACATAAAAAAAATTCAATAAATTATTTGTAATATTATCATTGGAGAATTAGTTTCACTACAATTGATTGTAACACTTTTTGATAGTTTTTGTTTTTTTTACTGTTGTACATTCAAGCAAAATTTTATCTAACTCTGTATGAATTCTATTATGATTTCAAAATCTTTTTTATCTTTTAAATTTTATTTTTGAATTGAAAACTACTTCTAATGGTATGGATAATATCTATCGAATAGAAAGGAACACCTACAGAGTGATAATTTTTTATTGGATTGGGGAATCGATTATCAAATTTTATTAGAATAGTTTTCTTTTTTTTTAATTCGGTGAACTTTAAATGTTTGGCTATTAAACGAGATGTAACGGAAAATGATGATGTAATTTGATATGATGGTAGAAAATTGCTGTCTAGTAAAATTTAGATTGGGATCAGTGAGTCATACTCAAAAATAATCGAATAAAATGTATTACAGAATCATAAAGCTTTTAACATGAAGTTTTGCAAAAAAGAAAATTGCTTGATAAGAAAAATTTGTTTTAAACATTTTGTCGAATTAGATGCCACAGATTGTAAACGGTATCTTGTAAAACTCTAATTTTTAAATTAGAAAGAATGCCTTCTAGAATTTAGTTTTAAGAAATAAGAATCTTGGTTTCTTTAAAAAGTGATTTACAAGCCCAATTTTTGTAAATTAGGTGTACCACTCAATTTAATGTTGTATCCAAACTAAAGTTTAAAGAATTTATCAAAAAATATTAAACTGATTCATTGAATTTTTAGTAAAACAAGCATTTATTTCTAGTAACTTGTTCAATCAATCCCCGATATACTACTCCGCGATTTAATCTTATTTGAATATAAATTAAAGTCTAGACTATTACCTGTGGCAGTGAAAATATAATTTAGCGAAAGGTAAATCTATGAACAAAATAGTGAACAGAATTTTGTGGTGAAGACGAAAATTGTCCGTTTAAATTTCAACCAAAATCGCAATACTAAAAAAAAACTGTCTCCATGATACTTAATTCTTTGGAAGATTTTTGACCGAGAATTAAATTAGGGTAAAAATCACACCATTTAAAAAACAGAAGCTAAGGTCGCTTATTAATTAGAACAATGAACAGAAATCATGCTCGGAATAATTTAAATTTGATTTAGAAGAACATAAAATTAAAAAAGGTGTTGTTTAGGAAAAAAATGAAAAATTATGGTCTGCTTTTTACGAAATAAACACCCCTTTTCTGGCCCACGAATAAACCCAAAAACGTTCAAATCATCACTTCTGATGTGATGTTTTTGAAACGTTATACGATTTCACAGATAAAATGGTTCAAGAATTCTGGATAAATAATTCTAATTACACTTATGATTCGATTCGAAACAGCAGATGTTGCCAAGATTTCTCGAATTTCTCGAAACTTTTGTACCGAATCGAAAACCAAAATCGGAAATTGATAAGTTGAAGCAAAAAACCTGTTGAAGCAAAAAACCTGTTGAATCTTTCATCTCCTGAATCGGTTCCCTTGTTGAATGTTCGTGTTAACTTGTTGTTAATTTTCAACAATAATTTGCTCTCACACAATTCGCGCACAATAAAAAAAAACAACGAGCGAGTTCACCCTCAACTTGCAAAAGATTTATGTGAAAACTTTTATGTATAAATATCTATTGAATCATTTCAAGCCATTTCGATGAGACCGAGAAACCCCTGCATAAAGACGGCTGATGTTCGCTCAGTGTATAAGCTAAGTTACATTTTTGGTTCAAAAAGTCAATAAGTTATTCGATTTTGATTTTGGAGGACGAACCTTACTGACATTAACTGAGCATGAGCAAAGTACAGTATTCTGTTAAGTTAATCACCTAAACCTGCCATCTACGCTTTAAAATATATCATTACTCATACACGGCAATCTTGTTCGAGAGTCCATAATAGTGAATGGTCACGGCAAACCCGCTGAACAAACCAAATATGCATCGCTTTGTCATTGATCAATTTAAAATAAATTAACTAAAGCGGTTCTATTAGGGCGAAATGTTGACCGTAAATTCATAGCAATTATAAAAGGAGTAGGGCAAAACACTAATAACAAAGCGTACCGATTAAACAATTTTAAAATTATTATTTTATTATGCACAATGTAGGTGTGTATTATGCAGTTTTCACAGCGCGCTACTTCCATTTAATTTTTTTGAGTCACTTAAGGCATTGCCCCGCATGCAAAACGGAAAACCGGCATTTAAAACGTTAAACTCAATTTTTAGCTAAGTTGCTTCACTTTGCAATATGAAAATTATTAACAAAGAGTTCTAATCTATAAGTTCCACCTTATTCTAAGAAAATTTTATTAAAATTAATTTAATTTTATTCAAAATCCCCAATTTTATGTTTTGCCGGCCGTCAAGCAAAAATCCGTAAAATTGAAGTTTTTGAATGAAATTAAATCAATTTTAATAAAAAATTTTACGAATAACGAATTATTTGATTTGACGGTTTGAAATGCCGGTTTGCCGTTTGTGCATTACACTACACACGCATAATTTGTGATCCTTTTGCTTGTAATTTTCATTTTCAACAACACTTGCTGCTGCGGCCATATATAGAAAATATTTTTACAACCAAATAAATTAAAGTAGGCGGATTTTTTTTAATTTTTTTTTGTATTCGGCTCACGATGTTTTTAAAATGCCGGATGATGTTGTATATTGCATATGTATGCGTAGATTTTGCGTTGATTTTACGTTTTATTTATTTATTGTTCTTGTCGATATATACACATACATGGAATATTTTTTGTTCGGCTTTTTTGTTTCCGTAACCCGACTTCTATACAATTTTTTACTTACTCCTGCCGCTAAAGATGTTTTCACATCAAAAAATGGATGCGTAGAGGACGCGTACTAATTTGATAAATAAAAAAACACTCGCGTTGATTTATTTCACAAAAGGATTTTTTATTGTTAAAGACAAATTTAATTAATAATTACACTTCACTGTGTATTAACAATATATTACAGTAATTATAAATTTAATTTATTTAATATTTAATTTAATTTGCTAACCATGTAGCGATCCGAGTTGCCCGACATTTTTTGTTAAAAAATGTAAAATAAATTTTTGAAAGGCAAAATAGCGCGTGTTGACGCGAGTAGAATATAGAGCCGACTGTCTGTGTATAAAAAAGAAATACATAACGACAGTAAACGAAGTAAATTCAAGCGGATGAATAAACATGTGAAAATGAATTGTTTCGTTTTTATTTTGGGTTATTGGTTTTGGTGTGTTGGATAAAAACCGGAGCAGTGAATAAATAAATTTACGTGCTCGTTGGTCGAGCAGTTGCGGTTGCGGTTGGTGTAAGGTACATGAGAGCGCTCATACGTTGTTATTGTAGTGGAACGCGAATGTAAGTATATTTTGAATGCGTGAGTATATATTTAATGAATGAGTATATATTTTGAATGAGTGAGCCGCTTCACCCTTTATAACCCGTATAAACAAGTAAACATTTCATTCAACACCAAGACTCAAACTAAAAACTTTATACACCAAAAAATATTCACTTTAATTTAAGATCTGTGTCACCAAACTATTGTGTGTAATACATATAGCAATTTTGTTTTGCTATGAACGGCTAAATTTCATAAATTTTCTATTTATTTATATTATAGAATATTAGATTTTTCAAAACATTAAAAATATTTGTATGAGAGCTTAGTGACCCAAAGGCCCGATCACTTTGAAATCTATAGAAATATAAATAATTGTCGCCAAACGTAAAATATTATAAAACTTCTACTAGCATTAGGCAATTAGGGATTTTCAAGTCATTTTTCAAAATTTTCAATGGGCTGCCCGTAACTCCGGACCCCAAATTTTCCTTGAAAGTGTTGCACCGAAGCTACGAAAAAAACATTTACAGATTCTTATCAAACTTAAGAGATGTGACATTATGTTTCACGTAAGTTTTAAAATAGTTAGTATGGGAGCCCCAAGATTCCCTTAAAAACATAAGCAAACACAAATATTTCTCAAAAATCTAAAAAGGAAACTTTTTGAACTGTCAAATTTAAATATGTAGTTATCAAGTCTCCAATGGTTTGTCATTGTAGAGTACTCTTAGTAAACTGTATGATTACCATTTGGAGAATCAGGGGATAAGGGCTCCATTTCCTTAAAACATTGATGGCCATATGCAATTTTGAGTGTAAATTTGATAAATCGCTTTGTAAAATTGTCCCAAATGATTTGTCATTGGTCCCACCACCTTGTTTTAATCAAATAGAGTACTCTTAGTAAACTGTATGATTACCATTTGGAGAATCAGGGGATAAGGGCTCCATTTCCTTAAAACATTGATGGCCATATGCAATTTTGAGTGTAAATTTGATATTCATCGCTTTGTCAAATTGTCCCCAATGATTTGTCATTGGTCCCACCAATTTTATTTAATCAAATGGAGTACTCTCATTAAACTGTATGATTACCATTTGGAGAATCAGGGGATAAGGGCTCCATTTCCTTAAAACATTGATGGCCATATGCAATTTTGAGTTTAAATTTGATATTCATCGCTTTGTAAAATTGTCCCCAATGATTTGTCATTGGTCCCACCACCTTGTTTTAATCAAATGGAGTACTTTCATTAAACTGTATGATTACCATTTGGAGAATCAGGGGATAAGGGCTCCATTTCCTTAAAACATTGATGGCCATATGCAATTTTGAGTTTAAATTTGATATTCATCGCTTTGTCAAATTGTCCCCAATGATTTGTCATTGGTCCCACCAATTTTATTTAATCAAATGGAGTACTCTCATTAAACTGTATGATTACCATTTGGAGAATCAGGGGATAAGGGCTCCATTTCCTTAAAACATTGATGCCCATATGCAATTTTGAGTGTAAATTTGATGAGAGATTTTAATGAGAGTACTCCATTTGATTAAATAAAATTGGTGGGGCCAATGACAAATCATTGGGGACAATTTTACAAAGCGATGAATATCAAATTTGCACTCAACATTGCATATGGCGATCAATGTTTTAAGGAAATGGAGCTCTTATCCCCTGATTCTCCAAATTGGAATAATGTTGTTTACTAAAGGGACTCCATCTGATATTGTAATATATTCCTTTTAAATTTTACTGTATGCTAAATATGATTTTTAAACTTTATACAACAACACGAGCTAGTTTAGCAGAATTTTCAAAATTTAAGTGGTTTTTTATCTACAACAACAAAAATTAGTTTAGCAGAGCTTTAGCATATACTTCACACCCGTACTGGTATAGGACTACTTAAAATTTGTTATGTTTTGTTTTGTTTATATCTTTGTTTATATTTATTCGGTGCAACAGGAATTTCCCAATATAGTTGTGAGTGCTTTGCTTATTTCCGAGTCAGAAGACTCTTCATAATCGGCTTCAGAACAGCACCAATGAATTAAATACCACAATTTTAGTTTATTAATTTAAATTTTTTTATTATTTATAATTTTACAAAATAAAAGCAAATATTTTTGAAATTAAAAAATCTCGTTAAATGTTTTCTGCAACTAACACCTTCGTTAGTATCACAAATTCACAACTATAAATCGCATCGGTTCGATCGATATGAACAATTAATTCATTGCCGCCTTCCGGTTCAACCTGCTAACGTTAAAATCTTCTTTCATAATGCTTATAAAAATCGGTGGCGCTATGTAAGATACATGCCCGCATTACTTTAATTATTAATTTAATATTTAATTCCTTGTTATTTTATTTTCACTATCACAAATGACGAAACGTCCAAAATGTTAACTACTTTCAATTGGCACAGCAATGCGAATAAAAAGTGAGGTAAATTATATTAAGTATTTTTACTATAGTTAAAATATTTAACTTTTTAACCGAATGGCACACGGCCTTAAAAATGAAAATTTTGACAAATGAAATTAAATTTTTTTTTTATTCACCACAAAAAATTTAATGCAGTCGACACCGTCTGTAAATTTTGACAAGCGATGTTAAAAAAACGTCATTCAATAACATTCAGTATTGAACGTCGGTCGTGACTATGGCCATTTAATTCATATATGACATCCGTCAATAGCACCGATAACATTAGCAAAGATTCCAGTTTTTGCCCTTAAGAGGTGGTTTTAACCACTGAAAAAGGCTTCGTTGACGGATAGGAAGTTAGCACGAAATTTTCATCCCGGAAAAGCTTTTTTCAAAATGTGTGTCTCTGCTAAAATTTAAGGAAATTGTCATTTCATCCAGAAAAAAACATTCAAAACTCTTATGCAAATGGTATTCATCCCGAAAAATAATTATAAAGAAATTGATTAAGATTTAAGAGCATTATAGTAAAAGAAATGTTTATTGATAGTTCTTTAGACACAATTTACAGTAAATTTATAGCAAATAAACACTAAGCGGTCAAATTTCAAATTCGAAATTTGTTGTGCCGGTCTCAGAGATGTCCCCATGAAATGATGTATGGTATCTGAGTTCTCAACACTTATGCAATTAGAAAAACAACTAACAAGGAAACACTGCCAATTACGAAAATCCTTACCATACAACAAATACCATACATCATTTCAGGGGGACATCTCTGAGAGTGGCACAACAAATTTCGAAATTGAAATTTGACCGGTTAGTGTTTATTTGCTATAAATTTACTGTAAATTGTGTCTAAAGAAACTATCAATAAATATTTATTTTACTATAATGCTCTTAAATCTTAATCAATATCTTTATAATTATTTTTCGGGATGAATACCATTTGGATACAAGTTTTGAATGTTTTTTTCTGGATAGAATGACAATTTTCATAAATATTAGCCGAGACACACATTTTGAAAAAAAGCCTTTTCTGGATGAAAATTTCGTGCTAACTTCCTATACG
The DNA here is from genome assembly GCA_963556165.1 of Tipula helvola. NCBI lineage: Eukaryota > Metazoa > Arthropoda > Insecta > Diptera > Tipulidae > Tipula > Tipula helvola. The sequence goes on from OY744481.1 coordinate 133,893,438, forward strand.
TGTTTCATTGTCGATAAAAAAATGGTTTCGCTAATGTCTCACAGAGTACTACAACTTAGCATAGTTCGTATAATTTTTTGAATTTAATAGTTCAAAACATTCAATCCATTGTCAGAAAATTTAAGAAAAAAGAGAAAAATGCCATTTGATAGCTATCATCTATCAATCTTTGGAGAGTTTTCAGTACATAATTTTAAGACTGGGATGAAAAATTGGGAACCCTAATTCAAAATGAAGATTACATACTTACCGCTTGAATTTGTTTACATGGATTTTAGATATATTTAAGGGATCCACGCCGGTGTATCGGGCCAGCTCCTCTAATTTTTTTATGTTTCAATAGTATTGGAAATATACTGTAAAAATGAAGGGCGGTATACAACATTTTAAATGTAAAACCAGAGACCTGCACGGGCTTGGGCTTACCCGTCAGGCCTAGACCCGACCCGATTGTAACGATGCAACAAAATTGCATCGTTCAGAAGGGGTTAAATTTATTGAAATAAATACCTCCACCAAGAAAAACGAAGCTTGATGAATATTTTTTTTTAACGGGATTGACGGGTTGGCTTCTTTCTGTTTTTTTGGATTGTTTTTATTTCGGGGAGTCTGAGTTAATATTTACAAGAGGACTGTCTTGTTCCTGAAACTAATATTTTTTCTAAAAAAAAAATAAAGTTTTTGTTATATCCTGAAGTGTTAGTGAGTTAACATAAAATTTAGTGGTACAATTTTTTCGTACTAAATACATCAATAAAATAATTTAGTAAATAAGATAATTAATAAATAAATAAATTAGTCTAAGTTGAAATTAAATAATGAAAAACAATAAAAAAAATAATAATTTAATTTCATTGAGATAAATCTAATAAAATAAGTATTACCTGCCTGCCGTAGCTACTCAAATTAGTGGTAAATTAAATGTCCTCGTGAAAGTTGAAATCGGCATGGTTTGAGGTTTAGTGAATTTGAACGAAGAACGGTGCAACAAAAATGTTCAAATGTGGTCCTAAAACTAAGTTAAATATAAATTTGTGGAAAAACGGGCGATTTACAAATTAAAATAGTGCGGTAATAAAATCGATTGGCAAAGTTGGACTTAGAATAATTAGTGGTTAATACTACAAATTAAAATAATTAATATGATGTGCTTAAAGTCAATTAAAGACGCAAATTCTAAAGCACAATTAGTTGAATAAAACTGTTATTATAACACATCCTCTAAGTTGCATGACAGTATAAAAGTGCCATCATTAACAGAGAACCACAAAAGAATTAATAGCGATACAGTCGGGTGTGGTTTTTATATTTAGGCTGCGGTCGAATTCTCGAGTAAATCCGTAAAATTCGGTAAACGCATTTACCTTTTTTTGCTGGAGAGTAAAGGAAATAAAAAAAGGTAAATCTTTTACGTTTAGATACTTTATTCTTTATTGTTATAAGAATTGAACGAGTAAAAAATAGAAAAAAATGCGTAATTTAGCAGAAAACGAATATTAAAAATCTAAATTTACCGCAGTAAATGATTTACCCGAGAATTCGACCGCAGCCTTAGTATTTAGTATTATCTGTAATTTGATGCATTTACAACATATTTTATGTGCCATACTGCAAAATCATCAATTAAAAATAATACACAAACAAAAGTATACTGGCAATAAAACAGTTGATGATATCACAATCAACATTTCATCAATGGTTATAAAAAGAACCATAATCGGATTCATCAAAACATATCATATAATCAAGAGAATTAAGCTAAGACAATTTTTTTTAACCCTATATTGCCTATATTATTTATATCATCATATATCAAATTTATTTATTTATGTTTATATAATTCTCTTATACTAGTTTAGGTGGTGGGTAATTAAGTTTTAGCCAAATTTTTTTCGAAGTGCACTTTAAAACAATAGTCATTATTTTTTTTATTCTTTTGTTAAATTTTTTTGATGTAAAGATAAAACATTACCGTTCGGATTAAATTTAATTTCTTAGAATTCAATTCCGCTATGTTAAACTTATATTTTTTCTATATTACAATGTGATTAAAGTTTCTTAATATGAAGTAGAAACATTTACACTGGGGATGCAATCATGGTAGGTGTGAGGTGAGTTATAAGTGAGCTGCTTGTCTTCTTGTCACTAATTCAACATTTTTTCTTTATTTTTTTTCTCCGCTGTCTATCAAGGCCCATTCAGGTCTTAAGAAACCCCACCCCTAACACTGAGCTGGAGCCGGCCAAAGATGACCGCCTAAAGACCTCTGAATGGGCAAATTTCTGTTAGCAGTCTGGATTGTGGGATTGGTTGGTGAAACATCCAACGCAGATGACCGTGGCAGTGGCAGACGTTTCACAGACCAACTCCATACTCTGGCCTGGCTATACGATATTCAAAGAAGGGTACGAAGAATTATATTCGGGTTCGGGTCTGGTTCGGGTCATGTCCTCGGCCGGGCTTGGGTAAGCCTAATTATTTATTTTCGTATTTCGTAAATCGGAAACGTAAACGTAAATTTTCTTTCAGACGGGTGGGAAATGGGAATAAAATTCAGTTCGGGTCGGGCCGAGTTCGGGTAATATTGTCAAATAATCAATCGGGCTCGGGCTCGGGCCAGATTCGGGTAATAGTATAAAATAGCAGGTCGGGCTCGGATCGGGTCGGGCCGTGTTTGTACTTCGGGTTGGTTCGGGTATACATGAAATATTTTGGCCCGTGCAGGTCTCTATGTAACATTCAATAAGAAAAGCAACTTTATATTCGCCTCACGTTAGCTCAGGTCAAGCCAAATCGCCGGTAAATTTGTTTTATCTCTTAAATAGGTCTGAATACTATAAAAAAGTCAAGCGATTTCTCTTGACTTCAAACAGACCCGGAGTTCTGCCAGAATGCTTAAGAACTAAAATCACCTTTTCATAAATTTTCAGCCGTTATAAACTATTTGAATAAAAAGTTAACCAGCTCTCTTACTAGAGGGCCCACGAATAAAGGCAGCAATCACGAAATTTACTTTTCTAGAAGAACTCCGGTTTATCAATGAACGTACAGTAAACTATAGAGCTATTTTAAGTCTACGTTTGGTTTGTCCTTAATTTATTGTTCTAACTTACGAAGTTTATGCAAAAATAAATTTTTTTAGCTTCTAAAAATATTTGTTGACTTAAATGTATTGCTTATCATATTTTAAGCTAATTAAGTCAAATTACAAATTTCTCGAACAAAAATTAAAATTATTTTGAAAACCCATAAAATATATGCTAAAACATAAAATAAGTTGAAATATGTACCAATATGTGTCGCCTTTATTTATTCTTAATCGAATAAATATCCAACAAACTTTTGGTTTATTTTATAACAAAAATTATTCACTAAAAAAAAAATTCCTAATGCCCGATTTCAGAACAAAACAGCAATTCGTCAGTTAAATAATATTTCCTCTCTTTCTTCTTTTATGAAATTGCAATTTGTTTCATAATTCAAAATCAATGCTATCTGGATCGTAATTTCTTTTTACATGAGAATGTTAAAGGGAGAATTAAATGTTTATTTAAGCGATACTGAAAAGTCAAATATTTAGTTCTCCCTTTAACATTCTCATGTAAAAAAGAATTACGATCCAGATAGCATTGATTTTGAATTATGAAACAAATTGCAATTTCATAAAAGAAGAAAGAGACGAAATATTATTTAACTGACGAATTGCTGTTTTGTTCTGAAATCTGGCATAACTGATATTACTATTTAATTTTTGCTCTATGCTATTTATTGGTAACTTAAATTTATTTAACGTCAAACTATAATTTTTAATTCAATTCCTAAAACTTGTTATACAAATTTGTTTAGCTCTACTTATTTTTAAGGAGTCGCTATCGGTGGCCAATTTTTTGTGACGGCTCTCGATAGTAGTTCCGGATAGCGAATTAAAAAACACGCTAATAAATTGGCAACGCTAAGTATTTTTTATATCAAGTTTTACTTATGAATTGAATTAAAAATTATAGTTCGACGTTAAATAAATTTAATTTACCAATAAATAGCATGTCAAATTATAATTTAATTATAGAAAATTGACTGCTCCGGATAGCATCTATTGGGCGCAAATAAAAAATCGCACTAAGTGTTCAGCATTTTAATAATTCAAGGAAAATTTGATCGTTCGATGTTGAAAGGCTGAATATTGTTCGGTCTTACAGAATGTCGAAAGGCCGAACGCCAAAAGGCCGAATGGGTCAGAAGGCCGAATGTCGAAAGGCCGAATGACGAAAAGCCGAACGCCGAAAGGCCGAATGTCGAAAGGCCGAATGTCGAAAGGCCGAATGTCTAAAGGCCGAATGGGTCGAAAGGTCGAATGCGTCGAAAGGCCGAATGTGGACAGGCCGAATTTTCATGAAATTTTGTCATAAAATAAAATTGTCGAGAAATAAATAAAAAATATTTTCATAAAATAAATTTGTCGAGAATTTTATCAATTTATAAAAATGTGAAGTGTAAATCTGACTTTATTCAATGTTTAATGAAAGATGTAAAACAAATAAATTTAGCAAAGTTAGTAAACTTACGAAAACAATACAAAAGAAATAAAAAGCATTCTTAATTTTATCAATATTTTACCGAAAAAGTTCTTTTACTAGAAATAATGTCGATCGGTACAAATTATTGTGTAGGAGATAAGGGTTAATTTATTTTGCTGAATACTGTCAAATATTTCTTAAATAAATATATACCCAGACATATTTTGTTTTCTTAAACATAAAATTTAGGGATTTTCTAAAAACTGATACTACATTAATTACTTCCTAAAACACCAAGTATCTACAATAAATGGTAATAAAAAATGGTTAACTACAAAGTACCGTAAGATTATTAAAATTGTACGAGGGAGAAAAAGAATTACGTATTATCAATTATGCAATATTTCATTGATAGACGGTTAAACCTTTTTGGGTGGTTTATTGATCTACGTACGGCATTCGGTAAATTAATTGTAAAGTGATGAGATGACCATCAAATTATAAAATCTCACATTAACGGACAGCAGATAAATTGTTTGGTTGCATCAATGTCCACTGTAGTGAGGTTTCAGTGTATTATATTCTCAAATATTTTTTTTCTTTATTTTGTAATTTTTAAATTACAGCATTTTTTCTTTTTTATTATAAACAGAGTATGCCCGAACCTTAATTCGCCAGCTCATTCCTGACTCAACACTAAAATACAAATAAATAATCGAAAATGCCTTTGTGGCTTTTCCCTGCCTTTGTGGCTTTGTTCAAATATTAACGTAAGTTTATTTTTAATTTAGCATGGATATTTTTGAGTATAAATCTAATAAAGGAAGACCATGTTATCCGTTCATGGTTATTTATTTACTTTGAATGAAAAAGCGAATTTAGCTTATTACTGGGAATCATGGGCGGATCCACCTTTTAAGTTTGGGGGGTTATTTGTAACTAATGTGTAACTATTATATACATATGTACATACACAGAAATATCTTTTTTACAAAACCCGTTTTTAATCATTTATAAAATATAATGTATTTAGGTAAGGACATGGTCCCACGAAATTTATGATTCTTTCTTCTTTACCCCTCAATCCATGGAACCAGGGTTGTTTTCGACCTGGCCAAAACCATTTTTTGTAATTTTTCCGAAAGTTGCTCCAAATGCAATTTAAAAAAAATATTAGTTTTTTTTGTGGACAAAAAAAACGATTGTTTCTTGAATAAGGATGCCTAAGGATAGTCCGTGAATTATTTAAGATTTTTTTATTAATAATTGTTGATTTTATAGCGCAAAGACGAAAACGACTCAGATTCATGGAATTAAGGTTCTTAAAATACCTTCATAGATTGAGGATTCGTGTTAATAGTTTGCTGCTTTCAATTAGGATACGAGATATGCGTAAATACTAAATTTTTTGTTTACATTTTATTAATTGACTGGTAAATGTAATCAAGATTTTTTTTTCATTAGTACATTATTTAATCAATTTTTTTAGCATTATTTCTGTAAAAAGTTTTAAACTCGCTGAACTAACAAGTGCATATATACACTTAGACAATTAATAATGTAAATAGTTGAATTATTTGCGTTGATTGAAATGTATATTTTTAGAGGTTTTTGTTTCAATTTGGGAGGGGTAATTACCCCTCTACCCCCCCCCCCCCCCCTTGTATCCGCGCCTGCTTGGGATGCGAAAGGCGATACTAAAGCAAATGTAGTAAACAGAAAGAAATTTTTGTAACGCTCGAAGTACAATTTTAAAACATGATGGAAGCTATTGCTTGAAAAAAAAATGATACACATAACCATTCGTCGACGCCGGTTAAGAGGCGTATTAAAGGTAATTCGCGAGAATGTTAAAACAGCAGCCAAAATCCCTTACATATTTCAAACCAGTACAGGTAATGCAAGAAACCAATGCCAACTTGGGATTATGCAGCGTTTTACTCCAAACAGAATTGCCAAATAAAAATGTCATAAAAAAAATTATAAAAAGAGTACGTCGAGCTAAACTACCTCCAGAACCAGCCAATATATTTAATTGCCATATTCCGAAAATTTTACGGCAAACTATAATGGGATGGAATTTTTTATTAAAGGATTGCACGATGAATAATGACAAAATATTAACTTTTCAGGACAGTGTCCAACTTAAAAAAAATTGGCGAAGCCGCCCCGGTGGGGGAATTAATCACTCATTATCCATTAACAAAATGATTACGAAACTTCAAAATGAAGCGGCCAAATCCCTCTATGGGATGTAGCGCCAGCGAAAAAAAAAAAAAAAAATTTGGATTGCAGATGGAACATTTAAGACAGTTCCTAACCTTTTTATGCAGCTATATTCGATGTTCCGGTTGGTGGCTGCAATTCTAGAATAATGCCAATGATATATGTGCTTATGACAAGCAAATCCAACGTATGTTGTGCTGCCCAAAACAATATATTATTAAATCCACAGTTAATTCTTACGGATTTAGAAATTGGTGCCGTAAATGCTTTTAAACGTGCATTTCCAACTACTATAAATAAGGGATCCTTCTTTTATCTAAGCCAATCTATATACCGTAGGATCCAGTCAGCTGGCTTAGCAACGAGATATGGTACAGATATAAAATTCAACATGGAGTGTCGTAAACTACTCGCGTTGGCATTTTTGTCCTCTGCAGAAATAAAAGGCACTTTTCTGTAATTAAAATCCACAGTTTCAGACCAACTAAATACAGTATCTCGTGGATCGAAGACAATTATATACTACGGCGTATGCTGTTTGGTCGGATTGTAAGAAAACCACCGCTCTTTCATGACCTTTTGGTCAGTTTTTAATCATGTCGAGAACGATATTCCACGAACTACCAATAAGCTCGAATCATGGCTTCGTAGGTGGAACACCATTTTCAGCTTTTGGAAATTCAGCCTTTCGACATTCGGTCTTTCGACACATTCGGCCTTTCAAAACATTCGGAGTTTCGACACATTCGGCCTTTTGACATTCGGTCTTTCGACACATTAGGCCTTTCGACCCTATTCCAATTTGATGAAGTAAAAAAATTCAAATTCAAATTAACGCTGTGACAGACACGGGCATGCGGATTAAGAGTATTTACACCTCGTAACTTGTAGTTATGACGATCATTTTTTATATCAAAAATATTTTTGATACGTATTACTATTATCATTTACAACATAATCAATTTTATACAAAAAACACCAATTAAAACCGAAAACATTACAAAAGCATAGTTAGTTTAGCAAGTTTGTTTAGTCGATTAAGGCACATAGTATAAAACGGTGAGCATTGGGTGGAACCTAATCTTTTGTTCCAACCAATTTATAAAAAAATAGGCAACGGCCCATTTCCTAAAAAATAGATAAGTAAGCAGGTTTAACCATCTAGGACACGGAGGGTTTCAAAATAGCAAATTTTCGTTGTATCATTCAAAGATCAGAATAAAAATAAACGTTTTTAAATCGAATTCTGCCAATTGAAAATCAAATCAATTTTGCATTAGAGACTTCTGCGCTGCGTACATCCGTACACCTACACATATATTAAATTAATGTTTCAATACAATTTTGTTCAGCAACCAAAAAAGCTAAAAGCTCTTTCTATATACTCAACAACTTTTAACATAACACAATTTCCGTTTTACCTGAATATACATATACCATATGTATAGACTATAGATCATTTCCAGGTTTTCTGCAACTTTTTTATTGTTTTTTTTTTTAATAATATTCAACTTTGTTCTGCTGTTGTTTTATTTTTGGTTGACTAACATTCTGCCTTCTGTAATATTGGTTTACTTTGTGTGGCTTGTGTCTGTGTTAGTTCGTTGCTAAGTATGTATATTGCTGGTGTAACGCTTAACATAAAAAATTATACTACGTGTGTAAGTTTGAGTGAAACGTGTTATCATCACAATTTATATCTATAAAACTTTTAGAGCTTTTCTTTGTTATGTTCCACTATTTTTTTTTTTATGTTTATTATATACAAAACTTAGGTAAGTTTATTGTTGCGCGCAGATTATAAATAATTTGGTTTAGTTAGTATGATTGCATTGTGCACCGCGTAAAATTTATCGTTTACAACGGTTATGGCAGTCAGGTAGTAGTAGTTTTTGTTTTATTACATTCTGTGTAAACAAAAAAATAAACGTACATTGCTTCCCGATGCCAAACCTCTGTACGATGATAAAATATCGCTTATTATTTTAAATAAAGAAATAAACAAAAACATTCAATTCCATAGAATATAAAACAACACAATAAGAAAAGGTAAAATGGCAATTTAAATAAAAGGAAAATATTTATATTTCGCCGTATAAGGAAGAAACAATGAGATGGAAAAGTTTTTTTTTTTTGTGAGCTGTGTTTGTATTTTGTGTGACAGACAAATGGATTTTTCTTTTCTGGTTTTACGATTGTTTTTGCTGCTTCTTGTGTTGAATTTTATTGCTGATTTATTATGATACGTTTATGATAGAGACAAAACTTTGATTATAATAAAATAATTTTGTTTTTGCTAAGAAGCGAATTGTTGTTATGAAATGTTCCGTGAAACGATTTAGTACGGGAAGTGAGTGAGATGTGTGACTTAAAATGGTTGTGATTGATGAGATACGAATTGAATTGAATTTTATAACACAAATAAATATTCGTACATAAATATTAAAGCAATGGTTTTGAATAATAATTTGTTTATTAAATTAGGTTAGAAGGGAAATGCGGAGCTGGGTAGCGTTTTGATTAGGATAGTGATCCAAAATATTTTCCACCTGTACAAACCGAAGGGATGATCGGCCTATTGCGGGATAGTAAAAGTTTATACATACTTACTACTTAAAGATAATTTAGTGCACTAATTTACTGTTAAAAACTATTTTTAGACACTCTATGTAGCTCAAAAAGTTAACGACCAAAAGATTAAAATGCCCAGGAAAATGTAAGATGAATGTATGGAAAGTTAAATATCAGCGGGTGAAGAGTTTGAGGATCACTTGGAGATAACTCATAAAAAGCGAGAAATAAAAGTTGGCTGTGCCGTGAGTTATCCTTACGGTTGCAACAAATTGGTTAGTTTAGCAGAAAGGCAAGACATATTTGGCCATTTTTGAAAATTGAATTTAAAATCAAAATGCGAATTTTGGCACTCTACTATTTTGATGACTTCATCGATGAAAAAACCAACACCACGAAATCGCCAGCAAAGAAAAAACATGCCATAATTAAATTATCAGAAAACAAATTAGACGATGTAGCAAGTTATATCAACGGATTTGCAACAGTCGATTCGCGTTATTGCCGCGCTTCATCCAATAAAAAATATTTGGAGCCACATTTACATTTAGAAAAGATGTATGAGTTACATTATAATGAGTTTAATGATCCGGGACCGTCAAATTGTTTTAATTAAAATTAATAGTTTAGCCTACAATCTGTATTAAAATTGTAAGGGAAATTCTGCTAATCGCCAATTATCGTGTCATTTTTGGTTAATTTTATAATAATATTTGCGCTATATCCATTTTCCGCTATTAGTAATAATTTAAACCGGATATAGCGAAAACTAAAAATACCCCCTTTCGGAAAATCAATTTTTTATTGGGTATTATGTATTTAATAAAACATTACTATAATATAAATATTGCCAAATATTCAGTGTACTGGAAAATCGTGTAACTGCTAAGTTAGCTTATCAAATAGGAAAACTAAACTCAAAGTTTAATTTTCGTTTTTCTCAAAACTTTGACTTTGCCGCTTAGCGTACTCTAATCCTGAGGCGACGTAATGTTACCAGCAGAAAGCACTAAAGAGACCTGTTGCATAATTCATAAAAAATCGTAAAACGGAGGCTATTTCTGAATACGATACGAATTCGAATGTATAAGATCCGTATTTGATTTAAATAAGGGAAGTGCGAATCTGATTCAATTCTAATTCAATTCAATTAAGAATGTTATACTTTCGTATTCATAAATAGCCCCCCTCCTCAAATCGCATTTTCGTACAAAAATATTATTATTACACGTAATTTATGTATAATTCTAGCAGATTTGAATGTATTCGAGCAAGTTTGTTTACGAAAAATAATAAATTCGATTTCAAACGTAAATTCAAAGATTTTTTAATTATTTTCTTTGTTCGGTGTTTGTAAATGGTCAGTTTTTGGTAAGTATTGTTTTAGACCATTTATAAAAAAGTGAAATATTAGAGCCAGAATCTGCCACAATATGTATATTTCATAGCGTCGCACGTTCCAATAAGACTGCACATTGGTTGTCTCACGTCATTTGAACGCACTCCACACGAAAACAAAATACACGACGTGATGATGACGAACACAAAACAAAATAAATTAAATTAAATTCTTTTTTAATCAGGGGGTCTGCTCCCCAATACATAATTGTATATTGGCAATTATGCCAATTTGACAAAAATGCTACACAATTATACGTGAAAAGGCATTCTCGTACATAAGTGTAAGGTGTACTTCTTAACTAGAAAATTGTAGTATATTCCTTTAAAACTGCCAAATTCAAAATAAAAGTTCGGTTATGAGTGTAAAACAAACAAGAAAGCGATATAAATGCAATATTGTGGTTTCGACAGTAACTATATTACTTTAGTCGGGGTGGTGGTACGGTTGTACTATAACCGTAGAATAAAAATAAAAATTGGGAATTTCTGAAAACCGATAGTTCTATTTCGGCAGAACCGGGATTTTAAAAATCGGGATTTTGAAAATCAGGATTAACAAAAAAAACAGGATTTTGACAAATCGGGATTTTAAATACCGGGATGGGGTTATACACTCTAAAATATCTTGTAAATTTGAATGTCAGGAGTTGGTATCGTTTTTCAAAATAAAAAAATCCCAAAAAATACAAAAATACCAAAAAACCAAGTTTTTTAAAAATTTTTGAAATATTATTTTAATTCGTTTTATACCTTGGAGGATGGGGGCTGCCGCCCCCCAAACCCCCGCCATGACGATTTTTTGAAATTCAAATATTCCTAGTGATTGAACCATTTTTGAAAAATTTGTATTTTTTAATAATAATTCACATACTAATATAGAGAACTCCCCAAAGCTGCTTAGCATTGGACCATTTGCACAAGGATGACAGGAAAACGTCAGAAAAATTTCAAAAATATTAACATTTGTAAAAATATTTACGTTTGTATTTCACATACTAAAATAAAAAACTCCTCAAAGCCGCTTAGCATTGGTCCTTTCCACGCAAAGATGACATGAAATTATGTAGATTCCTTTTGTTTTCATATTTTAGTTATCAAAAATTTATTGGGGTCTTCCCTTTCGATGGGGCAAGTTTACTTTGTATTTTTCGATATTTTTTATTTGGGATTTTGTCGTTCGGGAATATGATGGTATCCCGAATGTCAGATGTCTTTTCGGGTTGGCTACCTTATCTAGAAAAAAATAATACAGAAACTGAAAATCCCGAAAAAAAAATCCAGAAACAAAAAAATTCATAAAAACAAGAATCCAGAAAACTAAAATCCAGAAACGCAATAATCAAAGTGAGGACCAAATTAAAATTATAATTTATAAAATGTCTATCGAATTTGACTTTTTCCGTAAAGTTCTTAATATTTACGATAATGGAAATTGCTTCGCCAATCTTTTAGACACAGATCAAAGGAATCGTATCGCTCATATCGCTTCTACTGATAGTTCTACCACAAATGTTTAAAATTGATTTTTTTCATTTAAGTATTTTAAACAAAATATTTTTTCTGGATTGCTTTTCCGGTAATTTCTAGATTTTTTTCGGGATTTTATTTTTCTGGGATTTTACTTTTTAACTATTCTTGATTTTAAAATTTCTGGATTTTTTTCAGGCAAATGTAGTGGTGCCTGTTTTTTCATGTAGCTTTAGAATAAGATCCATGTTCGTCAATCATTTCTGGGAAGCCAAAGAGGACTTTTAACGGTATATTACTAAAATAACTAATTATTTTACACCACCAAAGATGACATTATCATGGATTATTCCCACGCCGACATTGTGAGAAATGGCACATTTCAACCTGACATCAATGATGATTTTTCGTCTACTGAAGATGTAGAACAAATCGAAGAAAATTCTAATCAGATCGTATGTTTTTCCGATTGTAGAGAAATCAAATATAACAAAATGGAAAGATATAAAAACAAAGAATTAAAGTCAAAGTGGCTGCCATACACATTATAAAGGGAATTTAAAGAACCAAAAAAGGCAAAACTTCTTGAATATCATAAGTGCAAATTTCTGTGTTTCATTTTTGATGAAGATTGCCGAATGAAATTATGCAAAAATTATAGGATTTTACCTTGTATGGAACAAAAAAAAGACTTATTTTACAAAATGCTCAAAGTATCATTCCTAAGCAGCAATGCCAAATAAATTAAATTTTTAAATACGCTGAATATTTCAAATCCTTTTGTTATTCAAAAATGTATAGGATAAGTTACGTTTGGAGGTCATTTGCAAGACAAAACGCATAAACATGAACCGAAAAATAAGACTAATTCCGATGGTATTCTAAATGTTAAAAAACACAAAGAAGGCTTTCCGTGCATGGAAAGCCATTATTGCCGAAAACATATTCAGGAATGTATTTAGACAGTATCATTTAGGATGTAAATCCTGTGATCGAACTTACCTACAAAAGAATATTTTGTAAAGAGTACAATTTATTTTAATTTTTTGACCGAAAACAGGTCAATGTTTATTATGCAATAAATACAAAATTGGTTCTTCTGACGAAAAAATGGCAATGCTAAAAAACTATGACAATTATTTTAAGAGAAATTCGGGGGCTTTCAACGAAAAATGTCTGACAAAGAAATGGGTAATTTGGAACCAAATTTTAAAAGTATTTCAATGCATCGTGTATTGCAAACACTGTCAACGGGAGAAAATTTGTCTTTCATACCTTCACAATTTTTGAAGCAGATTTGTCTAATAATGCCTTCTGCTATGCCTGAACGGAGATAAACGGAAAGAGAAGAAGCTCCGACGTGAGATCTTGCATTTTGACATATAAACAGCAATTACCTTCAAATATAAAAAGCTGTCTTTGTTTTCCTATACTTGGAGTAGTCAAAACCGGAACTTGCAAATTGCTGCACTTCTTTTAAATTTAGTACATCTCACAAATTTGGGAATAATCGATTAAACATGTATGGAAAGTGGTCACTCGTCGATGGAACTGAAGAAATTTACAGAAAAACAAAAGCAATACAGTGAAATTCTGATACAACAAATACCCAAATGAAAACAAAAAATCGGGTTTTTATAAGCGGATTTATGGAAATGATTTCGTTTTTAACAAACACGAAATTTTTTTAGAAAATAAATTTTGATAGATTTTTATAATAAACTCGTATGCGAAAAATTTGGTACAGCGTTATAGCCGAAGTTTGCTATATCCGAAGCAGCTTGGAAACGGGGTTTGTTATAGCGGGATTTCACTGTATATGCTATATTATTGCGGTAACGATTAGCTAAATGTGTAAAAGCTTGCATGATTTAGAAGTAAAAACAGCTAAGCCTTATTAAGCCCTTGAATTAAAGTTTGAAGATTTTTATGATTTGAAATTTGTATCAGAAAATCTAACTAAAAAACAAGACAAAAATCTGTGAAGGAGGAAAAGTTAACTGGCTCAAAATTAAATGCTTTAGACACAAAAAATCCGCACCATTCAAGCTGCAATATAAAAGCAATTTTTCAGAACCATTCAAATCGATCCATCAATCTATTCGGTTTTTGATTTAAAACCGTACGTTACATATGTATGAGTAGAATAAATATTTCTTGTTTAATAAATTTTTATAATTTTGTTTTTTAATTATCGCGCCCAATTTTCAGATTTACTTTACTGTTCAAATAGCTAAGATTAGCACACAAAATTAATAGCTTTATGAGAATAAAACAAATCATACCAGTGCTTTTACAAACCAAAGCTGATAGTTCAAAACTGCAGTTTTATAAGTGCAATGAAGAAAAACTTAATTTTCAATTTTCTCAGAGACACGAACATTTGAAAAATCGCTTAAAGCATTCTGGGAAAGCAAAATAGACTATAGCCCCAGTCTAAAAATCAAGCTTTTATATAGGAATTAGAAACGAGAAAAAAACTAAACTTTTCATAGTAAAACACATAAAACTTAAGGAAAATCACGTTTTCCCCTAAGACAAGTTTTTAAATGCCCGGTGTTACAGTGGTCAGCATGCTTGCTTTAAGCTCCGGTGGTCCCGGGTTTGATTCCCGGCGGGTGCTGAAAAAATTACGGCTGGTTAATGTTGGATCAATGAATTGACCATTCATTATCCGTTAAAAATAATGATTACGAAACTTCATAATGAAGCGGACAAATCCCTCTACGGGATGTAGCGCCAGCGAAAAAAAAAAAAATTTAAATGAAAACGTTACAAATTCTTAATTATGAGCTCTGAGATATTTTCATAAATGTTTGAATTTCAACATACATATCAGTGTTGGAATTTTCGATACAATTAATTTCTAAAAGTACAATACAATCGATTTCAGTACAATTTTACAATTTGAATAATTTTTATAATTTTTGGTAACTTACATTTAAAAGTGAAAGCTTTATAAAGGTAATTTTATTTTATATCTTCCATTTAAAAATGCTTATAAAGGTAGTTTTATAGACGCAAACGCTGAGAATACTCGTCCATTTCATTGTCAAATGTCAACAGTCATACTATGGTAGTATAGTGTTCATTTTCGTTTGTTCGGTGCTTCACATAAAAAGTCATTTACTAATATTTACTAATATAAGTGAATATTTTCATGATAGTAGTTAAGTATGTAGTTCTGTTTGAAATTCTTGTGAGCGATTTTCTAATGCTGCTGTGGTACGATTCCTGCAAACCAACTTTCAAAATGGATAAGTAAATATAATTGTTTAAATTAATTTTTCTACTATGTGTTTTTTAAAATCTGTTAATCATCACTCAAAGTTTGTAAACTCATTTTGGTACTGATTTGGTTTAAATTTGTCATAGTTTAGGTAATTGTTATTACATAAGATTGGGCGATTTTGCTAAGTTTATGTTTGATTATCGGGTACTGTTCGTTTTGAAGTTCATGTCTCTTTCGAGAAATAAAATAAAATTTAAATGTGTTATTAAAAACAGGTGGATAATAAAAAAAGTGACGAATAAAACGGAAAATTTAGTGTCTGAGGATTTTGTATCACAATCAACAATGACGTCATCGTCCAATCAAGCAGAAGTGCTCGATGACACACTAGAAATTTTTGAGTGAGTTTATTTTTTATAATTATCATATATACATATACTATATATACTTTTAACTTAGGTACTATTTAAAAAGGGAATCAAATTCGTCAAATGATGAACCAACAACTAAAAAGAAAAAATATGCAGTTTTGTTTAGAGACGCATGGAAATCCAAATACAAATGGTTGATCCCGAAAAATTCAAGACAGGAGAAAAAGTATAAGATTTGTAACACTTCAATTGTAGGTGGTAAAACACATATTGAACGACACGCTGCAAACGAAACACATAAAAAAGCTTGGAGAAATGCAAATGACACACCTAAAATTGCAAACATTTTGGAGAAAGATGCCGAAATTATTTCTGATAATGTAAAAAAGTTTGAAATTTCCTTGGAGTTATTTGTGGCAGAACATAATTTACCATTTGCGATCTTAGACCATTTTAACTTTCTGTTAAAATCCAATGTTACGGATTCAAAAATAGTAAAAAAATTTAATATCAATCGCCACAAAGGTCAAAAAATAATTAAAAATATAACAGGACCACACAATACCGAACTTATATCTGATATGGGTCCGGGCAAAATGTCGCGTTTTAAAATGTCGCGTTTTAAAATATCGCGTCTTAAAATGTCGCGTTTCAAAATGCCGCGAGGTACAAAATGTCGCGTGGTACAAAATGTCGCGTCTTAAAATGTCGCGTTTCAAAATGCCGCGAGGTACAAAATTTCGCGTGGTACAAAATGTCGCGTCTTAAAATGTCGCATATCAAAATGCCGCGAGGTACAAAATTTCGCGTGGTACAAAAAGTCGCGTTTTAAAATGTCGCGTTTCACAATGCCGCGACGTACAAAATGTTCAATTTGGATTAAATTGTGTATCTGATATCAACTTCCGATATATAAGGACTTAACTTTAACATTTTAGTGAAGGAATATTCTAATAAATTTCAACATTTGCGTTCTTTTTCTTAGACCCACTTTATAATTCATAAAATTACATTTATAAATAATTTCCATTCAGTGAAAGAAAATTTTACTATATGTTTAAACACAATTTGCTTGTTTCAAATAATTTTTATTAAATTATTTATTATTTCACATCATATTGTGTTGATTTATAAGGAATTTTTCAAAACGCGTCATTTTAAAACGCATCAATTTAAAACGCGTCATTTTGTACCACGCGGTTTTTTGAACCACGCGGTTTTATGAAACGCGACATTTTGTACCACGCGACATTTTTTACCTCGCTGCATTTTGAAACGCGACATTTTAAAACGCGACATTTTGTACCACGCGACATTTTGTACCTCGCGGCATTTTGAAACGCGACATTTTAAAACGCGACATTTTGTACCACGCGGCATTTTGAAACGCGCTATTTTAAAACGCGACATTTTAAAACGCGGCATTATGAACGGTTCCCATCTGATATAGCAACACGGCAGTACTTTTCCATAGTTGTAGATGAAAGTACTGATAGTACAATGTAAACAAACCTCGCTATCATCATCAGGGTATTTGATAAACAATGTCACCATAGATTTTTGGCACTTACTCCAATTACAGATTGTTCGGCGGCTGGAATTTTCAATGCGTTTATAAAAGTTTTAAAAGAAAACGGCATTCCTTTAAAAAATTTACTAGGGTTCACAGCGGACAACTGCTTTGTGATGATGAGCAAACAAAACGGGGTGCAGGCCAAGTTGAAGGAACTTGTTCCTAAATTAATCGTTAACGGTTGTGTTTGCCATAATTTGAATTTAGTGTCGATAGCTGCAGCATCCGTTCTACCAAATACCATTGACAAATTATTAAAAGAAATAAACCACCATTTTTGCCACAGTCCCAGCAGAAAGAAGAATTCAAAAAATTTCAATCTTATTTCGGTGTTGAAGTATAATGCTATATGTATTGAAATTCGCTGCAACACGCTGGTTGTCGCGTCAGGTAACATTAAACATAAATTATATTTTACTTATTAATTCAAACCAAATTTTATAATAATTACAGGCTGCAATTGACCTTTTACTCGAACAATGGACTGCGCTGCAAGCATATTTTGTCGTTGGTGAATTTGAGAATGTGTATGGAAATGAGAATATTTCTTTTATTTTCACAAATTTAAATGATAATTTAATTCATTTATATTATTTATTTTTATCCTATGCATTAAAAATAATTAATGATATTAGTTTGGAAATGCAGTCCGAAGATACAAGAATTCATGTGTTCATACCACGCATGAAGCATTTATTTCGAAATTTCAGCCGAAATTTTATATCTAAAAAGGTTTTGGATAAAACTGACATTTCCAATATTAATCTAAAAGAAACCCATCTTCCAATCGAGCAGATCTATTGTGGTACCAGTGCTGAAATTTACTATGTTCAAAAAAATTTGCCAGCTGATTTAATAATAGAATTCAAAACCAATGTTAAACAATTCTACTTATCTTTCTGCGAGAATTTACGAAAAAAAATAAAGTTTGATGATGAGATTCTAAATTGTCTGCCAAAATTTGCACCAGATAATGTGATTGAAGGTGAAACAAATTCAATTATGAGTTTAATATTAAATTTTTTCCCCAACGATGAACAATGCCACATTGAATCAATAAATGATGAATTCCGAGCACTTGCAGATTGCGAGAAACTTTAAAAGATAAAGAATTGCTCTATTTCTGAATTTTGGGCAAAGGTAGGTACAATTAAAAATGAGTTAAATGAACCAATGTTTAGCAACATTTACCGAATTGCACAAGGCGTATTATCGTTACCCCATTCATCAGCCAATGTAGAAAGAATATTTTCTTTCCAAAATCTCATAAAAATAAAATGTTGAAATCGCCTGCAACTTGAAACATGTTCAGCATTAATACAAACTAAAGACTTAATCAAATCAGAAACATGTCATAGTTTTAAAATAACAAAAAATCTTTCGACAAAAAATTTACAGAACGTGCCACTAGAGCTCGATGAACTATTAGAATAATGTAAAATAATAATTATGATTTTTTATATTCTTTTTTATTTTTATTATAGGTGTAATTAGTTATTTATAATTTACCTATAAATTTTGTCATTGTGATTTGTTTTTACGTGTATTATTATTTTGGTACAATTTACCAAATATTAGTTTTGGATTTATTTATAATTTATAAAAATCAACCTAAATAAAAAAATAATTTTTGAAATAAATTTTCGCTTAGAAACATTATGTTTTACAAGTTTTATTTAAATAACGTAAAAATAAACTTTAGTACAATTCAATTCAAATTAGTACAATTCAGTTCCAAATTTCAGTACAATTTGAAAAATTCATTTTCCATCACTGATACATAAATGAACATTATTTAAGAAAATCGTTTTCATTTTCTTGTAGTAATTGGTTTATTTATACCAAAATTTAAAAAAAAATCGTAACTACATCATTCTGGTCAAATTGAAATAAAGGCTTACTACAAATCGTGTGGTTACTAGATCAATTAATTTTACATAGATGGCAGTACAAATTTGGTAAAATCGAGTCTGTAGCGATTCACTCATTTAGTCGCTTATCCATTCGTGCAGCACTACAATTATTCGAGAATTAATCCGTTTCGATTTAAAATATAATTGAAGTGAACAATCTTTTTTTTTACTCAGTAGTGACACCTACAGGTTATCCTCCAACTCAAGGGACACATACTCTGGTGGTTTGAATCCTCACTTTGTACTAATAATATCTTAGCTATATTAGTACAACTCCCAGCTCCACCACCATACGTCAATGTGCATAACAAACAAATGTAGCAAATACATTTTTCTGATGATTTTTATTTTCAATGCGCTGCTCTCAACAAAATACAAACACATACAACACTCTCATTGTAATTTTCTTTAGAGATGAATCGTCTAGTTGGACATAATTAAAAACGATAATTTACTTAATAAAATTTACGGATAATGTTAACAATAAATTTAAACAAAAATAGCATCGGAATTAATCGAATATATTTTTTTTAATTGTTTCAATAAAAATTTTTATAATTTTTTTGGTAAATTAATAAACGCGGACCACATGTCCACATATTATAATGTGAATTGTGTGGCCGCTTAACCTAGATCTGTGTTTGTTATTTCATAAAATATTTCGCATAATTATTACATTAGATTGATAACCTCAATAAAAACATTTACATATTGTAACACGCATCAAAAACCATAATTAATTCATATCAAAAACCATAAACCAAAAATTACCACCTGGGGAAATTTCAAGTTCAAAAATTGTAGGATAAGCAAAAAAAATTCACAACATATTAAGAACGTGTTGATAGTCTTGTGATTAAATAATTTTTTTCATTTTTTTTTGTCAACATAGTACAGAAAAACTGAAGAGGCCAACTGTGGTAAATATTTAAAAGGTAATAACTCGAGTTATACCCTTTTACGCATTATTTCAATTTCGAAATCTCCATATTCGATTTCATATCATATCAATTTTTTGTAGTATTCCGACAACTACACACAACCGAAATAATGGTTTACAAAAACCAGAATTCTAAAAACTCATACGATTTTGAGTAACTTAAAAAGTTTAAGAACGTTATACTAAAAATTGCGAATTTAGAGTTATTACCTTTTAAATCTTTACCACAGTATAATATATCTACCAAAAAAGTAGAATTATTAAAATCCTCTTACTTTAACCCAAGAATCATACAAAGTGTATCGACCCTGAAGAAAAAATGAGAGTCATCCTTAAGTTGCGATCTTAATAAAGCATCACGGAAACCAACGAAATTCTTACGTTTGTTGAATAAATTTGGTTGTAAGACCATTAACAGTGAGCCAACGTACTTTTTGAACAATGCATCCTCACTTTTAGATTTGATTATTACAAATATTGACAAAATTGAATTTCATAGTCAAATCTCGGTTGGGTTCACAGATCATGATCTAATTTATTTCTCCTATAAAGTCAGTTTTTGCAAATCAACCCCTATAATACGTTTCCGTAGCTTCAAAGATATTGATATACCTAAATTGACTGAGTCCTGTTGCAGTCTTGATTGGAATAGAGTATTTTCAATTATACAACCTGATGAAAAAATTCAATATTTATGCTCTAATATATTATAGTTATTTGAACAACATGTTCCACTTAAAACTTTAAGTCTTAAACCTTCCAAGCCTCCGTGGCTCAATGTTGAAATTATAAATATGATTAAACTTAGGAATTTCATTTTTCAACGTTGGAAACGCACTAGAGATAATAGATTATTTCAGGAATTTAGAATTATCAGGAATAAAATTAACGTAGCAAAATCTAAAGCCAAACTTAAATATTATTCAAACGTCTTGAATCCGTCACTACCCTCTAAAATTTTTTGGAGAAATTTAAAATCGATTAACTCCTTTAAGGATCCTGGTAATTTTAACAACTGTCCATTTTCTGTTGATGACTTAAACAATTATTTCAGCTCCCACTCTTCAGGGGTTGGTTTTGTGGATTATTCAACGCAGATTCCACTTTTTGAAGGCGACTTCAGCTTTAAGAACATTGACATAGTTGATCTGCACCAAGCTCTAGAATCGGTTAAATCAGATGCAACGGGGACTGATCGAATACCGATTAAGTTCGTTAAAATGATATTTCCCTATATTGATTGCTATCTCCTGCATGGCTTTAATAGTTTAATTATGACTTCAACATTTCCTTTGATTTGGAAACATTCTAAAATAATACCTATTCCAAAAAAGGAAACATGTACTAATTTATCAGACTTTCGCCCTATTAGTTTGCTGCCTGGGCTATCCAAGGTATTTGAAAGAGTCTTGCAAATACAAATAGTTGAATACCTAAATTTCAAAAGCCTTCTATCTGAATTCCAGTCAGCTTATAGATCTAACCACAGCACTTATTCTGGTGTTCCCCAAGGTTCAATTTTAGGACCTTTTTTATTTATGATGTATATTAATGACTTGACGAAAGTGATTACACATTGTAAATATCATTTATTTGCTGACGATGTTCAAATTTATAGATTCTGTAGTCCTATGGATATTGTGAGCAGTATTAATAAAGTCAATTTGGATATAAGCCTAATTGTGAAAAATCGTCTGGGTATTAATAGTGAGAAGACTCAATCTATTTTAATATCGTCTCACGTTCGATGCGTTGACGATCTACCGAAAATTTCTGTCAACGGAGCCAGCATAAATTTTTCTGATACTGTTAACAATCTTGGTTTAACTTTTGATCGAACTCTATGTTGGAACTCGCACATCGAAGGAGTTAATAGGAGGATAATATTTTTACTTAGAATGCTCTGGGCTACGACTAAATGCTTTTCTAATGAACTCAGACTTAGATTGGTCAACTCTGTTGTACTTCCTCATTTTATTTATGGTGATGTGGTCTTCTTTGATCTACAAATGAAATACTTCTCTGAGTTACAAATGCTCTTTAATAGTTGTGTCAGGTATGTTTTCAGACTTAGAAAATATGACCACATCTCTTGTTATTCCAACTTGCTATTCGGTTGCTCTCTTCATGAGTTGTATACTTTTCGAGTGTGCTTATTTATTTACAAGCTTTTAAGACACCAACAACCGAAATATATTTTTGACAAGTTGGTATAATCTTCCGATCGCATGCAAATGTTGAAGCCAGCCAGAAATAAATGTAAATTGATGAATTCGTCTTTCTTTCTTAGAGGGATAAGCATTTGGAACAATTTGGACATTAATATTAGAAGATCTAGTTCCCTGGCCATTTTTAGAAATAAATACTTTCAACATTTTAATTTTACTCTTTAACAGTTTACTTGTACTCACTTCTTTTCCTTACTATACATATGTATATCTTAATTCTTTAGTCAGCAGTGATTTAGAAGTCTTTTTTCTTATTTTATTTTTTTTCTCTTATTGGATTCATGGTCATGTTAATTAGTGGTGATGGTAATTAGTTAAGTAATTGGGCGGCATTTTAGAATTTAAAAACACTTTTTTTTTGTATTCCTAATGGAAATTTTTTTTGAAACTTACTACATTTATATATAAATAAATAAATAAATAAGTTCTCTATGTGGTAGTTTGGTTTCGTACTGAAAAGTTCGCACGTACAAAAAATTCGATCTACTCTTCAGGTAGCTACGACGAAACTACAAAATACAATTCTCATTTCATATATTAAGTATGAGGCAGGAACGTACTAACCTAGCGAATTATATTCATTAAATCAAAAACTCAAGGAAAACCTTCATTTCTGTGTGTTTTATGCCCACACAAATAATAGAAAGAGAAGTTTGTCTGTGTATTAAAATCAATAAGATTCTTTCGGCTTTTTATAGACAAAATATATTAACAATAATGGCATTCACAACATAGTTCGACATGTTAATCAGAAAAAATGAAGAGGTCCGGTCAATCATTTATAATATATCTACCAAAAAAGTAGAAATATCAAAATTCCCCCCGTACTTTAACCCAAGGGTGATACAAAGTTTTTCTTCAGGGTCGATACGCTTTGTATGACTCTTGGGTTAAAGTAGTTAAATTTTGTTGTTCTATCTTGGTTTTTATTTTATTGTTTAATCGGTGAATTATATTTGGGTTGAAAACATTCATATTGGCAATGTTGATGATTGTTTTTAATTATTCTATGTAATCGGAGTTGTGCATGGGAATGCTGTTGAGTCTATATATCATATGGCTGTATGCTGAAATTTTATGTTGGAAAGGATGATAAGAAGTGTTGTGTATTGTGTGGTTTGTTTGTGTTGCTTTCCTGAAAATTTTAAAATTATGCTGTTCATCGATATTTTGTATTGTTAGATCTAAGAATGTGATGGTTTTGTTTGTTTCAGTTTACAAAGTGAACTTTATGTTGGGTTGTATGTTATTTATGTAAATGTGTAAATTGTCTATTTGCCTTTATGTGTATTTTATTCAAATACCAGGTTTATACCAGGTTGGTTTTATATTTATTGCGGTTGTTGTGAATATATGCCCTATCGAAAAAATTTAAATAATTGTCAGCTAATGTTCCTGACAGGGGGCTTCCCATTGCCTATAAAAAGTTTGGTTATGGTGAAAATAGTTTTGTCTAGTTATTTCATTCAATAAATCGATGGCTTATTGACTTTTCTCATGCCTACTCCATTTTCTGTTAGTAAGTCATTTACGATTTTTATTGTTTCAGCAACTGGTATGTTCGTGTACATATTGGAAACGTATGATACAAATTTAGCACCACTTGGGATTGCAACTGATTTTATTTTTTGCACTAACTCAATATTGTTTTTGACCGACCAGTTACGTTTTAGAACTATGTTTTCTTTTAACCATTTGTTCAATATCTTGACAATTACGTATAACGTAGGTGATGTCAGCATTTTGAAACAAAATAATACCGGTACGCATTGCGAATGAGCGAAGGAAATGCACGATATTTTAGATATTGTTAATTAAAAACTATTTTAACAATTTTCTTATGTAATTTAGAGAAAAAGGAAACTTCTTGTCGCTCTTTACTAAAAAATATCAAATTGTTTTTTACATAAAAAATACATTTTTTTATAATAATGAAAGCGTACAAAAAAAACCGTTTGCAACTCGAGAGTAAATGTCGATTATTGCTATCTTTCACTTATTCTCTTTGGCCTTCGGCCATTTTTTCCGTGCGATATTATTATGTACACAGCTATTGAAGTTATATACAAATATTTGTCTGCTCGCAAAATTCATTTATTAGAGAAAGATTAGTGTAGCAAGCAAATACTTTAAAATTAACTAAAAGAAAATTTCATAATCGAAAACAAATATTTTTAGTATCATGTTTAGATATCTAAACAAAAATCCATCATATTTCTAGCACACCCTTCTTTGGAACCATGATAAACGTAAAACAAAGAATATATACCTATAATACTGATGCTTTTAAAATAATGATAATAATAATAGCCCAAATTTTTTAATTATCACCCTTTTCTAGTCGTATACCTGTTTGCAAAAAGCTCGTTCAATAACAACAGCAACCACAACAGTGAACATCACAAGCCTAGCTGCCACGTCAAAATCATTATTTTTTAATTGTTTTTTTTTTAAATTCCGTAAAATGAAAAGACAAAAAAAAATCATTACATTTTGGCTTTTTCTTATTGTTTTGATTATAAAGTGACAACAACAACAACGGCAAAAGAAAATATAAAATGGAAGAGCAAACGCAAAAAAAAATTGTTTTACAACAAAATATTATGTATAATGAAAAGGTTACAAGGTAAAGCTTGAATAAAATAATAATTATACAAGCTTTTATTTTTATTTTGTCTGTCATTCTATTTTTGTTGAAAAATTTATTTTATCGACATAAATAATATTTCAAAATTTTTTATTTTTATTTAATTTGGTTAAATGAAATGAAAAATTGTTCAATATTTTTTGTTGTTGCGTTTCCTTTAGATAAATTGATTGGTATTGCTTTTGTGGGTAAACTCGATTTTGTCGTATGATGATACAGACAATAGATACCTCATCTTGTTGATTGACGATAGATTTTTAATGGAAGCCCATGCAGATAAAATTTTTGATAATTTTTGTCATACAACTGTGTGTAGGAACTAGGAAGCAATGAAAATTGAAAAACTAACATGAAAATTCTAGTGAATTTTGCTTTGCAATCATTAATGTTCTGTTTGTGTTTTGCCTCAATAAATAAATTGTAAATCAAAAAAAATATCGTTGAGTGAAAACTAACCTGTCAAATGAACGGAAATCCAAATTTTTGTTTTCGTTTCAGAATATATATACTATGAGGAGATAAATGTGATATCGATTAAAATACTTTTTTATTTTATTTTTGAAACCATTGATTTTGACAAGTTTAATTGAATTATATCTGCTATATCCAAACATTACAAATGGAATGTAGTTTTACGTATTTCCCACCCTAAATTTATTCGAGAGTGATATCAACCCTACATAATTTGATATAATTGAATAACATTCGGTTTAACTTTAATCTTTATTGAATTTTAATAGTTATTTAAGCGACATTAAAGCTTTTATTTAAAAAAATTATTGTTTGATAACTCCGCCCAAAATAAACATCAAACGTACAAATGTACATAAATGTATACGTGGGTAATATTATTGTGTAACGAATGAGAAAAATAAGCATTCACTGATTACGGTAAAAATATGGTTAGCACCAAAATTTAAGCCACTTTAATCCATTTTATACCACCACCAACACCATTACCATCAAAATCAATAAATTACACATTCCAACACCAAATACAAATAAAATAAAAAAATTGTGTTGAATTTTAAAATATTTTAATCGATTTTTAGAAGTTTTATTTTTTCCCCTCGCCTAATGAAAATCGTATAATCTCCTCTAATCTGATTACTTAAAGGAAATATTCAATTTATCTAATCCAGATTAGAAAACAAACAAACAAAAAATAAATAAATTTAAATTTTGTTTTTCATTTCGATTTATTTTTATTTTTAACAAAAATAAAATAAAAAAAGAAAAATTGTCAACTCATAGTGATTCCAATTCAATTTTGCTAATTTAGCTCAATTTAAGCTTTTTCTACTCTGATTCTTTGTTATTAGATTTTAGACAAAAAAAAAAATAAAAAATACTAGGGGAAGAAATTGTAAAGCTTAGTCCTAAAATAATTGTTGCACGTAAATATTTATGAAAAGTATCCCCACATTTGGTTTATTTAATATTTAAATTTAAAGGGCATGGTACCTTTATTATATTAATAAAGGTGTTGGGAAAGATGGAAAAGTATGTAATTTGATGTTGATCATATGTGAATTCTTTAAGAAATTCTACATTTTTAGAATCTTCAGGCTTGCATATCACTTTCTTTCAATAGCAACTCATGGCCCGTGGGCCATAATCAGGCACATGAATCAGGATTAGTATATTAATTCATCTAAAAAAAATTATTTGCTTTAATTTAAATGTAAAATATATTTTCAAACACAAAATACATTTCCATACAATGGATGTAGATGCGCGTTCAATCATCTGGAAGGACGTACGTCGAAAGGCCGAATGTAGAAGGGCCGAATGTGTCAAAAGGCCGAATATCTAATGGCCGAATGGGTCAAAAGGCCGAATTTTCATGAAATTTTCCTTCACTTAATTTATTGAAATCGATATTTATAAGCATTGAATTTTCTAATTTGATCTAAATAAATTGAAAATACGTGCTAATAAATCCTCTGTATGCAGAATATTAATGTGATCAAATTTTGTCGGAAAAATGTAGGTCGTTTTTTATGTGTTATTCTGTTTATTGCTATTTGATGTATACAGATGGGTTACATTTTTTGTATGTATTGTTATAATAACTATTGTGGAAAGGCGATGTTTTTTTTATGGTCAAGGAAGGAAATTATTTGTGAGTATATTTTGCATCCTCTTTTAGTAATTGAATAGGTAAGAAAAATTTATTTTTATGTTATGTATTTCGCGTATCATACAGTGGTGTTGAAAATAATAAATAGCACATCTTGTGATTTCATTGCAAATTCTTAATTAATTAAAAAACTACTTATTAACTTTCAATTAAATATAAAAAATTATAATTAACTTATAAAAGGATTAAACATTTTTTTTTTTTTACAAATAGGCTGCTCAAAATAATAGCATAGTTAATTTCAAAATTCATTTCTATTCTTATTGTATTTATTTATGATTAAATCTATTATACGATTTGTGTGATCTTCTTTCCGAATCACTTTACTGCATCGGCACATCCATAGAGCCCACCAGCTCATGGCATTTGGCAGCAGTCATTTATTCACAATTTGGCAAATTTGATTTCCAAAATTTCTGTTTATTTTTGTGTTTCTCATTGGTAATTGCTGGATTACTTTGGACCATTTTGTATTGTATTATTGTGGTGATGTGGTAGTCAGAATATGTACATATTTACATGGTTGACTAAATAAATAAATAAATAAATAAATAAATAATTCCAAAAATTTTCAATCGGACGCAGGTCATGTAACTGATTCAGCTTTTTTAATTTACTCCATTAGTCCCGTCGTTTGCTCTCATTGAGGTTGCTGAAAATACCAGCCTACTGGGTACTATAATTGTTCAAACTGTAATGAAACATTCTTGTATCACCAATAACGAATTAAAGAAGTTCCTAACTCTTAATTATTCAGAAGGCATCATTTGCAACAGTTGCTCGAAATAGATTGAAAGGCCCGAGCCGTTCCTTGTTTATCCAAAAAAAAATGTTGATGCCGGAAAGATGGAGAAAAGTACTATGAATTGACAAAATAAAAACCAATCTGTTTCGTTCTGCAGGCCGACATTATGAATGAGCTCATCCCTGTACAAACTTTTGCCCTAAGAAACGAAAAAGACGATTAAGCATGGTGGTCGCCCATTATGGTATAGCGAGATTTATTTCTAGCACGGGACATGACAATTTATTTCCCGGAAAATGGAATAATTGCGGTTGTTTACATCCATATTATTAACTCATCTAATGTTCGGTTATACCGAAGACGTATTTTAATAGGATTCTAACGTGATTTTTTTGATAAAATTCTGGAATTTGGCCTATTAAGGTGAACTTGGCTATTTCTTAACTTTTTATAGGCCTGTTTTAGTATTCATGACTGCTCTAGATCGCGATAGCAATTATTCGGATTTAGTTAATTTGAAATTAAATATTGTTAAATTTTATTATATAATGTAAATCTAAACGTGTTCTACATTTAACAAAAAAATTCTATTCGAAAAATTATTTAGTTTTTATGCAATAAACTAGTTCTGCATAATCTATCCAATTGGAGTAAAACAAGCAATCTAACTAATATTTTGTTTGGATTTTTTTTTGTTGAATATAGTAATTATTTGGATCTATCTGATTTAATTCAAAAATTTGACAACATTTGATTTTACATTAACTAAATTCGAATAATTGCGATCTGGAACAGACGTGAATACCAAAACTTGCCTTATACTGAAATTAATTCACTAAACAGAATCCTTCACCTTTTGGATTTTTCCTTGATTTAACTAAATCAGAAACACTCTTTACTTAAGCAACAGTTCCTTAACTTAATTCCCCTCACTGTGATTCGGTCTTTCGGCACTTTCAGTCTTTCCATATTGGGTCTTGTGATATTCGACTTTTCGACATTCTGTCCTTCGACCCTATTCCCGTAAAACAAAATAAAAATGAGAAACCATCGGGATAGCGCTAAAATCTCGCAAAATCAAAACATCGAATAAATTTTTTGATTCAGTTTTATAAAATCGAATTTTAGAATATCGCTGAAACGTTTCTCGAATCACATCTCGCTACACTATAAACACAAAAAAATCACATTACTTTTTTGGGATCGCAGAAATTTTAAAATCCAGAATAGTTGAAAAGTAAAAATCCAGAAAAAATATCCTGAAAAAAATCTAAAAATTACCGGAAAAGCAATCCAGAAAAAAATCCAGAAAAAATATTTTGTTGAAAATAAATGAAAAAAAAATCAATTTTATTGGCATTTCCCTTCAAACAAGGTGAAACGTTTACGAATCGTACACGAAAAAAACTGTTCATTTTAGCACTTCGTAAACGAACCGCTTTTACGGTGTAAAAACGAGCCGTTTATGGTGTTCACATCACATGATAATTAGACTTTTTAGCGAAGTATTTGTAGTTCGTGAACAGTTCTTTTTTAGTGTTACATTAACGAAACACTTTCAACCAAACATTAATGAACCGCTTTTAGTGTAACACGAAGGAACCACTTTCAGGGAAACATTATTGGACCGCTATTAGTGAAACATTAATGAACCGCATTTAAATATTTATTGCGAGGCATAAAATAAAGATTTATCGGACAAATAAAATCTCAAAATTTGCAAGCCATTGCGCCAGTTCTCGTGATAAATTATTGACATTCACCTGTGGTATATCAAGAAGTGCATAATTTAAAAAATTGGAGAGACCGGATTGCAGATCGAAGCTAACTTCTTCTGGTTCTTCAATAATAGCATTCACTACATTGGATTGGTCCATCACCTCATTATTCGTGTAGGCTTCAAATCGATCGTTCGTTTGATTTTCGGCACAGATTTTCTTCAACTCCCTATTTATTTCGTAGTACATACTGTCGTTTCGCCATAATGTAGATACTAAATTATATATTTTATACGTAATAAAATTTGATACATATAAATTCGCTAGAATTAGTGTTTACGCTTATCTAATTTAAAAACTTGATATCTCCTGAATTAAAATTGGTTAAATCAATAATAATTAAAATTCAAAAGAATTATAAACATAAATTTTCTAACTATTAAAACCACAATATGGCGTCAGCTTTCGTCGCAAACTGCACCTCAATTTTTTTTTTTTTTTGTATGAACAAGAACCTACTGCTCCATTGTAAAATATGATTCGTTTATGTTACGTATTTTGCAAATTCGCAAAATTGTTTAGAGGGTGTTGTCACTTGAAACATTTGTAGTATGTCCTATAAGTAGAAGCGATATAGTTTAGTTTTTTGGATTTTTATTCTGGATTTTTTTCGGGATTTTCAGTTTCTGTATTATTTTTTTTTTTAGATAACGCAGCCAACCCAACTTTTTTTTAAAATTAAGTTGAAAATATTTTTTAGGATCACTACACTTGCCAAAAAAAATCGGAAATTTTAACATTCATAATAATGAAACAAATGAAATAAGTTATAATGCTGTGTATCCATTTTGTTTTTTTGTGTTTATTTTGTCACTTATAAACTGTTCCTTCTTCGGTTCGACGAAGGAGCAATTCCGAAATCAATATTCTAAATAAAACTTAAATATTGTTACTAAAGGAAATTTTTTACCAATTAAAATTAAAAAGTGAAAAATAACAAAGTTGTTTTTTATTATAAAAAAAAATAAATAAAATCAAGAAAAAATTGTATTTAATGGAAAACTATTTTATATACTTTCGTCCAGACTTGAAAATTTGTGGTACGTGTATCAGTGGAAGCGATATGAACGATACAATCCCTTTGATATGTTTCTGCAAGCAAGTTGAACCTTTAACCAATTTAACAAAAAATCGCAATCCGCTCCAAAACATTCGTCGATTCTACACTAACACAACGAATTAAGCTAACCAAAATACGACTTAATAGTTTTGTGGTAAACCGCGATTCAATTTCTTTGATCTGTGTCTGCCAGTTTACGGAGAGTATTTTTATTGTTGGGAATGTGATGATATCCCAAAAAAAAACATTTTCAATACAAAAAAAAAATATTTATTCGACTTCGCAATTACGAAATCCAACTGTGATACCAAATTGCGATATCGCATTTTTTTCATAATAGAGCCTCGTTCCAAAAACATCTGCTACGGATGTTGTTAATCCTGCTGCTCATCTAAATCGGCATTTAAATTGGTCAGATAAATGAGAATTGAAGCAGACCATCAATCAAAAAACCATTATTGCATATTGGGTAAGCGGCTTTGAGGAGTTCTCGAGATGTTAAATAAAATTTACAAAGAAACCCCTTGATTTTCTCGTTAATCCTTGTGCAATTTTTAAGCACTCCGAGTTTCGTATATGTAAACTTAAAAAATAAAAATATTCTAATCTCTTTATATCCTGGAAAAGCGGGGTTTGGGCGCTAGCTCGATCCTCTAATAATCCATCCTCCATATTAATGTATAACGAATGTTCCTGTTGTCGAGAAGCGATTTTTGTTCTCATTTAAATTTGCATAAATTTGGTAAATTTTAAATTTTCTAAAATAAAAAATAATTTTCAGTATTAGCTGCGTTTTTCTATAGATTGCTGTTCGAGATCGCGATAAACTTTTTTCGATTTTTTCAGACCAGTTGAAATTATTTGAATATTTAATCATTAAATGTGATAGATTTAATGTTAAACTAAGTAAAGTAATTCATTGACTTAAATGATAATTTTTAATAAAATGTGTATTTACGAGTTCGCAACAATTCTATGGTTTTATGTAGGACACAACAGAGTTTCTGACATTTGAAAATAAATTATGAACTAACGAAAGAGGGAAATTTTTTTAGTACACATCTAGTAGTTCATTTCTATTTATTTTCCAAATGTCAGAAAATATTCACAAAAAATCATTTTTTAAAGGCTGATAATAATAAAAATAAAAATCATTCTGATAAAATTCTATCATGTCGATGACCACAGGCTGGATGGATGTACATCGTTGTCACTAGAAACTTCCTCAACAAGAATGATTTCGATTACATTATCTTGCGCGAGCGAACTTTGGTTGCCCTCTGGCTGTCCTCTATTTTAGATGTTTTGAGAAGATCTATTATAAGTGATTGACGGCATTAGTTTTGCAAGCTTTTGAAAATTTTTTAACATGGAGCAAATAGTCATTAAAGGGTCATTATCATTATCAATGATAGCCGACTAAAACTTCTCTCAAATTCTAATCCATTTTGTAAGGTTTTCAAAATAATTTTATGGTTGGCTAACTAAAATATTATTCTCAGTCATTTTCGTTACCGTTGTGAGTTACCGTCAATTCTGGTAGTTAAAAAGCAGTTCATCCAAATCATTGATAGTCATATCGATAGTGAATTATTCTTCATCGATTGAATGTGTAATTTCTAAAATTTGACCTTGTAGTTCATTCCAGCACGTATTGAGTGAGGTGTGTGGCAGACTTCTGCCTCTTTCATTGATAAAGCAAATATTGTTAAAAATGTAATGTTTACATCCTAACAAAAACAAAAAATGGTTTTCAAATAATTCGCAATTATTGAGGTATAAAATTCTGTACTAAAAGCAGAAAAAATTTCCCAGTATTTTTCCCTCTATTTACCGCGATCTCGAGCAGCAGTCTTATATCAAATTCTTTGGGGTTACTCGAAATAAAGTAACTTTTTTATGTCCCAAAGAATATGAAATCTTTTTGTAGCTGTGTTGGTGTAACAAGAGCAAAAAAAGTGAGGTTATGTTTTACTGTTTTAAGGTTAGTTTTAAATATTTACATAAAAAACTAATAATATACGATTAAATAACTAAAACAAGTATTATTTTTAAATTTAATAAATGTTTCATAAATTTTAGCGCATAATATTCACATAAACCACAAATGAAATATTAAAATGGAGTTTTGTTTTTGTTTACAATTCACTTTGACATTTCACATTCCTATGTATTTGTAAAGAGTAAAAGCGAATCTACCAAAAAATCCGGAGTTTATTTTCTCCCAAAGAATTTGTAATGTCAAATTGTTACCCTTCGAGTAAAATTTTTTACCCTTCGGGTAAAATTTTTTACCCTCAGAGTGTTTTTTTTCCCAAAGAATTTGACATTAGTGTACGTTTCGACCGAAAACTTCGTTGCTAATTTAGCGAAGGGAAATTTTTTTTTGTATGGTTGTGTCAATGCCTTCTAGAATATACAAGCCATACTGCTGGCTACGTCACTCAATTTATGTCGACAGTTCCATTATTCTTCTGTAGATGGCAGTAATATTAGAAAAATGAAAGAAAATAAAACATGAAAACGAAGAGGGCCATGTGAAAAGTATAGGTATAGGAAATAAATTAGTATTAAACCAAGCGCAACAAAGGGAGGATGTGCGTCGTGTGTTTTTTTCATAATTTGAAATTATTAATGGAATTATAGTTTAGATATATTTTTCTAACTTATTTTCCATTTTTAGTTAATATTTATTTATTTTTAAATGATTATTTTATTAAAAATTTTATTAGTTTTGAATTTTGCAGAAAATTACCGGAAATAAAATTATGTACAACCTTCCTTTCGCACGCATGAGATAATACTGAATTATTTTTTTATATTTCAAATATTTTATTCTCTATTTCTCTCTACTCTTTCATTTTTCGAACGTGCATCGCCATCTGTTTTATGTCGATGAAATAAAAAAAAAATAATTTTCGCTTGAAGTAGTATGGCTTGTATATTTTAGAAGGCATTGGTTGTGTGCTTCCCTTATGTATGTATTTGTTCTTATTTCTTGACGTGGAATAAAAACAATTCGTACTATTAATGTACAAATTGTTATATTTACGTAAAAAAATGAAATTTAGAAAAAAATCATAAGAATGTTTGCATTAATAGTAAGAATCATAGTTCGTAAACTAAAAAATTGTTTAGTTTATTGTACTATACGTAAAATACAATCACATGTTGTTTGCGTATTAGTGCAACTTGCATCATTTTATTACAAAATCATATTTATGAACAATTCATAATATTTATGAATGAGACTATGTGCGAAATTCGTCATATTAACGAATCTGATAATTATTCGTGTTGACATCATACACACACAAATTAGATTTCTGCTTGGGTTTTTGAGTTTGATTTAGTTGAATATAATTCACTAAGTCGATACACTCTAGTTTTACATATAATGTAAAAATTTAGAGTTGAATTTTTGTAGTACGGTCGTAGCTACCTGAAGAGTGAAGAGTAGACCTTACTTTTTCTGTACGAAACCGAATTACCAACACGAAAACTCAAAGAGATTCCTAATTTTTGAGAGTTGATACACTTTGTTTGTATTGACTCTGCGGGAAAGAAAAGGGGGAGGGGATAATATTTCTATTTTGATTGGTAGATATTATAAGTGATTGGCCTCTGTTATTTTTCTGATTTATCAAATCGAAAATACAGTGAATGTCATTTACAAGTAATATATTGTCTATAAAAAAGCCGAAACATTTTCAGAAAATAATCATCATATTTGTGAATTATTCATAACCACTAAGTATTCCATTCTTCCTAGATACGAATATTTTTGTATGCACAAAATAATGAATTTCTAAACTTATATGTATGAATTTATTCGTTAATATGATGTAACATTTCGTTAATGTTACGAAAAATTTCATGTTATGTTTAATTTCTTACGTTAACAATAAGAATTTGTTCATCCACAAGTGCTTTTAACTGCATTAAAATTAAAACATTGTTTCTTTTTACACTTTCTGCCGTAGGCACTTGGCGAAACACACTTAATACACACATTTTTAAATTTTTTTAAAAACACTTGTTAAATATTTCGCAAAATTATCCCTCATATATAACATTGTTCGTATCTTATATGAATCAATTCATAAATATTACAACGTAAGTAGTGAAGGTTAAAATATTTTTTTTTGTGTTTCACCATATTAACGTATGATTTTCGTACTATTAACGAAGGGTCGTATTGGCTCCGTTTTAACGAATTTTTCTTACTATTAAATACAGTTTTTGTCTGCATTGATGTAGGATTTTTTTCAGTGTACTGTCAACCCGTCTTATATATTTTTGTGTTTAATTTGATTACTCTCTATCTATCTCAACGAAAATATCAAAAATGGATGAAAATTTTATCGAGGACGAAGAAATATGTACTGCTGCTCTTGCTATAATAATTAGTAAGAATTGTTCAGAATTAACAAGGAAGAAAAAACGTAAAAGCCCTAGATGGTGGGTACGGAATATATTCACTGAAGAATCAAGAAGGAGTTTTGGTGATCAAAATTTACTCACAGAAATGCGGCTAAATGATCAAGAGTCGTTCTTTAACTATACAAGAATGTCACCAGCGTCATTTGACAAACTCCTAAAACTTATCGGCCCACTGATATGTAAAAAGGACACGAATTACAAGGAATCTATCAACCCTTCCACCAGACTGGCACTAACATTAAGGTTCATATAAAAACAATTTGGGTTTCTTTAAATTAAATTTTTAACTATTTTAGATATTTAGCTAGCGGAAATAGCCAAAGGTCAATATCCTATGCGTTTAGAGTGGGCAAAAGCACCACATGTAATAT
The DNA here is from genome assembly GCA_963556165.1 of Tipula helvola. Taxonomy (NCBI): domain Eukaryota; kingdom Metazoa; phylum Arthropoda; class Insecta; order Diptera; family Tipulidae; genus Tipula; species Tipula helvola. The sequence goes on from OY744481.1 coordinate 133,929,061, forward strand.
AATTTCGGAAACGTTAGGAGAAATTTACCAGTGCCTACGCGATGTAGTGCTACCTACGCCTACCCAACAAAATTGGATGTCTATAGCAGAGGTCTATAGTAGATGGAAAACATATAAACATAAAGGTATGCTATTTATTTAATTGCTAGTACCTATATTATTTACCGTTATATTTTTATAGGCACCACCCGATTCTGGATCAACATTTTATATTTATAAACATTTTTTTCAATTATATTACTGGCTGTTTGCGATTACCGTTATCGTTTTACCCTTATCGATATTGGATCTCAGGGACGTCAAAGCGACGAAGGAGTATTCAAAGATTCCAAGATTGGAAAAAGATTAGCTGCTAATACTTTTAAAGTACCCATCGATGGTGAGATCTCTGATGGTGGCCTAGTTTTACCATATTATTTATTGGAGGATGATGCGTTTGGACTAAAAAGTTATTTGATAACCCCATTTTCCGGTTAATCATCTGGTAAACTTAGTTATGAAAAATGCATTTTTAATTACCGGCAATCGAGAGCACGAAGGGTAATAGAAAATGCCTTTGGGATTTTAGTAGCCCGCTGGAGAATTTTCAGGACCAGTCTGGAGACATCCACAGAAACTGCTGATAAAATAGTTCAGGCATCTGTATGCCTTCACAATTTTTGCTTAGCGGAAGAAGAGGGAATGCTTCATCATCAAAAAAAATATTGCCCAAATACTCTAGTAGACCAAGAAAATATTGAACTTAATGAAATTCGATACGGCGACTGGAGAAGAGTTGGAGAATTAAGTTCAATTTCGAAGCAAGGCAGTTATAACTCAACTTCGTCTGCTATTAAGGTGCGAAGTGACTTGTCCGAACATTTTATGACCGATGGGTCGATACCGTGACAATGGGCAGCTGTATAAACTAATTTTAAAATAATAAAACCAAAAATTTTAAAAAATTAAGTATTTTTATTTTGGACTACATCGTTCATATACGTCATAAAGTATAATTGTGCTGCGTACTTTTCCTTCTGATCCAGTCCCCGTAAAAATATGGCAACCTGCTCACCAAAGTGATGTTCTACATCATTAACTAACACAGGCCTGTTACCTACCTTTTCGACCAATTTATTTAAAGGAGCTAAATATCTGGCGTCGTGGGACATGTTGAACGAACGCTGGATTTTCTAACCCTTTTAATTGGTTGAAACTGCGTGCTGGTTTCTGTTGGGGAATTAACAGGACGATCGGAACTGAAACTATCATTTGATTGCCCCTTCTCACGAGTTACATCATCCAAGCTGCTTTTGTGCCTAAAACATTAGGTAAATTATATTTTAGATTTGCTCAAATTATATCATGCTCTTTATTTACATACGCTCGTTTTATAAGAACACTATCCAGTTGCTTTAATTTTTGAAAATGTTTTGGTTCTTGAACATTTTTAAATTTTGTCCCGCTGGTTTGCTCTTTTTGGATTGAATTTTTATAACGTGTGTAGTTATTTCGTAGATTCTTGAATATGTCTTGAACGAAATCTACTTCTATATTGATATAATCAAAATTCGATTGCAGTTCAGCACACACTTCCTTCCAAAGGTTGGTTAAAATCTGAGGTGTGCGATTTTTAAAGCGGGGCGATTGAATACGGCATCCAACAATTCGCTTTCGAAATCGTACCGATTATTTTGCAATAGGTTATTGCGAATTTTTTGTTTCCCAGTATCCCTCTTTTTGGAATTTAAACAATGATTGTTATCACTATCAGTAACTGAATTCGTAATCTCGGCATCGAGTATTGTTTCTTCATCTAAATCTAAATATTCGATAAATGTCATTAATGTCGATAATATTCTAAATGTCGAAGTCGGACATACTAGAATGACAATCATTGTAGAACGAAAATTCTTATTATACAACGATATAATACACAATATACGTATATCAATACTTCTGTACTTACACGTGATTTTATTTTATCCGGAAATGTTCGTAAAATGAATACAATGTATAATATTAATTATATGTTTCTTAATTATTTGTTAATATAATCACTAATCAGTAATAACCCAATATGTAACAAAATAGTCAACAAGAGAACTGTCATTCATAAGTGAAGGGTTGAACATTATTTACAAATTTTATGAGGAAATTTTAGAATTTAGTACTAATTGAAAAATTACAATCGAAAAACATCCCGGCATTAGTACGTTTTGGTTGCTATTTTGATTGTTTTTTTACATGTGTGTATAAAAAAATATGTGTTCATATACGATTTTTTTTGTATGTATACTATCCGTGTGAGGAGTGTTGCAAAATTAACAACGAACTTTGCTGTCGAAACGTACACTAATAGAAAAACGCAACTATTGATTTTTTCCTGTTTATTTTACCACCTACTTATCTGTTTCGGAAATTATATTCCGATTCAGAAAATTCCGCTATAATTTCCATTAATTTTCAGATAATTTTTCCAAGTCATTTTGGCTTAATTTCTTAATTCCAATTACATATTTTAAAACCTTTGGGATTCTGCTATAAACTCCAAAAAAAAATCGGGTGTAAATTTATCCGGTGTAAATTCAGGGAACCTAATTTTCTTATCATTTTTGCATTTTCTTTGAATTATTTGAATTAAAATTGTTAAGATTCTTTTTTCCCTGATGGAATTTTACAAACTTTGAAAAATTCCCACGCATTTGGAACAAATATGTTATGAAACGGTTTTTAAGTAATTCTATTACCCCAAATAATCTGCCCTTTCTTAGGATCAAAGGAAATTGCTTTAAAACATTGAGAGTAAATATTGTAAATGCGAAGACAAGTTTTGCTAAACCCTAAATTTTACTTTCATATATACAACATTTTCAGACCATCAGAATTTCCAATTCAACTTTGATTTGTTTTCTAAATTATATTTATGTTAACTTTAACGTCTATAAATTTTAGAATTCTAGTTAAGATCTTTTCTAAAAATTTTATAAATTGATAGTTGTAGGATTCATCAACAAAGTCAAAGATGCGGAGGGATTAGGCATCATTCCTTTCCCGACGCTTCGAAAATATCAATTTATAGTTTAACTGATACAACAATTGTCACATGCAACGAAGTAAAAAGGGAACAGGGATGTAATTTGTAATTGTACTATATTTAAATTCCAAGGTCTTCACAAATTCTGTTTAAAATTAAATTTTTATAAATTTTCGAGTTTCTTCAAAATTTGAATATTTTAAATTTTATGAATTCGATTTTTAAGGTTTATCAAAAATTCTGAAAATTGTGTTTTAAATTTCATAAGTTTTATCATACACTCTTTAGACCGTTGAATTCTTCTTTCAAGAAATAATGCGAATTTGCAAATGAACCTTTGCATACTGCCAAAACAAAATTTACTTCAGCAGAATGGTAATTAAATTTCACAATACCATTGCTAACGTATCTTGATATCGATTTTTAAATTTATTTTTCAGATTTTTCAGTTTTCCATTTCGGGCCTTACCTATATTTGTTATCACTTTTTTCGGGATATAGTTAAAGTAGAGTTTCTCTTTGATGTGGCCAGTAAAAAGAATCAACTCACACTTTCTTCAATATTACGAAAGGTTAGTGTGTATTATGTTCACCTGTATTTACAGGAGAAACCGGCTAATGTCTTTGCTTGGCCAAAAATGCTTAACCAGTGTCAGTCGACTTATATAAAATTGAGGTTTAATCCAAAGGTGGTCTTACATAGTTTAGAAAGGAATCAATAATTGATTGAAACGGAATCAGACAAGTAGAAGGTCGGTTGAACGTTTATGTTTCGTGCTAAGTTTTTATGATTTGAACAATTTTAACCTAATCTGTTGACTTACTTAATAGTTGTTTTCGATGTTATGAAATGTATATTAAATGTTCCAACCTCATTAAGATTTCTGTTGGTAAGAGGAACACAATTGTAGTCTTTTGGTTCCCATCCGTGAACAAAAAAAAAAAAAAATATATATATATATATATATATATATATATATATATATATATATATCTATATATATATATATATATATATATATATATATATATATATATATATATATATATTCCAATGTACAGGACTCCATCCATTTCTACCAAAAAAAAAACCTTTTACAGCTGTAACCGCCTTGTAAATTTTGATGTGCCTCGGAATTTAAAACATTTAAAAAATCTCAAATACCATCGAAAAAAAACCTGGCCGTTGAGGGCATGGCCCCTCTTCACACACATTAATAACTCGCTATGTTGTTTTATTTTTGTAACCCACAGAAGACCACCGTAATTATTTTGTAAATAGTTGCTTTAAATGACGACAGTGAATTATTTCCTAAAACATTCTTAAATTTTAAAAACATTTCAGTGCATTAGTAAGCCAATCAATTAATTGTAATAATTTTTTACTAAAACACTCAAATGGAAAATTGAAAATAAATCAAAGATAATAATTTATTGTTAAAATATTAATATTATAAGTGCAAAATCTTGTCTGAAAATAAAACAAAGCACAAAATGTAGACCATGGTCCATTCTTGGCGTATGCAAACACTGCAAAGATTCTCTTGTAGCTAAGTGGGTTAGATATGACGAAAATCACTCCAAGTTTAAATTGAACGGTTAATCTTCAACATTTGAATTTACTAAACCATCTTTGATACCTTGTCCGGAAATAAAACTAAGCACAAAATGTAGACCATGGTCCATTTTTGACTTATGCAAATATTGGAAACATTCTCTTGGAGCTAAGAGGGTTAGACATGCTGAAAGTCACCCCAAGTTTAAATTGAATGGCTAACCTTCAACATTTTAATTTACTAAACCATCTTTGATACCCTGTCCGAAAGTAAAACTAAGCTCAAAATGTAGACCATGGTCCATTCTTGAATTATGTAAATATTGGAAAGATTCTCTTGGAGCTAAGGGGGTTAGATATAATGAAAATCACCCCAAGTTTAAATTGAATGGCTAACCTTCAAAATTAGAATTTACTAAATCATCTTTGATAGTTTAGTAAATGATTTGATGGTTTAGTAATTTCAAATATTGAAAGTTAGCCATTCAATTTAAAATTGGGATGATTTTCGTCATATCTAACCCTAAGGGGTTTCAAGAGAATGTTTCCAATATTTGCATAAGTCTTGAATGAACCATGGCCTACATTTTGTGCTTAGTTTTATTTCCGTACAAGGTATCAAAGATGGTTTAGTAAATTCAAATATTGAAAGTTAGCCGTTCAATTTAAACCTGTGGTCTTTTACATTCAAAATTGAATGATATCTTATTAATGTGATGTTTAATATCCTTTTTTTCAACATACGTACACACTAATACATATTCACATTATTAGATTTAGTAAAAATTTCAAGTTTTAAAATAGGGTCGTGAATTACTTACTAATCGTTTCCTAACTATTTGTTTTTGATTTTTAGGAAAGGTTTAGGAAAAAATTACGCATCTTTAAATGTAGTATTTAATAATGTATTTCAACATTTTTCTAAAAATCTAGACTTGGCTAAATACGCCAGGAGTTTTTCATCGACTATTGGTAACCATTAGATTAAAACTCGCAAACTTACATTGCCGGAGACACGAGCCAAAATCAGTTTTAGCCGTACAAAATAGGAAATTGACTTTTTGTATGTTTTACATACATACGTATTTTATTTTCATGACGCTGTCAAAACATCTTAAAATCATAATTAATTTTTCTGGGAACAAAAAATGTTTCCTTCCAAAGCCAAGTAAAATTCTCTTTGTGTCTTAAAATAAAGTATGCTGATATTAATGTCAACAATACTAATTAAAATATTTTCAAAAAATTCTTCTAAGATTAATGTTTTGATCATTAAAATATATGGGTGGAGTATGTGTACATCTAAAAGAATGAGGTTTTCTTTTTAAATAAAAAGTAGGATAAACTGCTTGAATTATTATTCGAAAAAATTAATTAATACTTGTTTAAGATATTACAACAAAACATTTTAACGGAACTAGTGAAATTTAATATGAGTTCCCAAACTGTCAAAATATGAGGCAAAGGTTTAATTCACAAGAAAAAACAGTTTCATTCTACAGGAAAGTGGAAATTTGCACACAATATTAAAATATACTAGGGTTCTTCTCTTTCAACTTTTTCACTTACAGAGCATTCACAATAAAAAAACTTCTTTCTTTTGATTTACAGGTTTGTAAAACTGCAAGAAGATGTTGAAGATGAATATTCGCTGGCTGTTTCCCAAAAATTACCAGAGTTCCAGCATGGGAAGCGAAGCTACAATTACCTTCATCTGCCATATCAATCGTTCGATATTTTAACTTCATAGAATATGAGCCAAATGGGCTTCAAAAACGAAGCAACCCATCTGCGCAGCCAATATTAATTTAAATTCAGAATATGTTCCCATTGCAACAGAATATCTTTCAATATTAAAATTTCAGATAGGCGTTTTTGTTACTCAGGCGCAACGCTTCAATCTCAATATTATATTAGAGATATAACACAACGAAAGATTATTTCTAACCAAACTTTAAATCAAAATCAAATTGAAATCTGCTCTGTTCAGGAAACAAACATGGGTACAGAGGCATGTTCAACCGGCAAATACACCTGGTACCTCACCAATGAATCGCACGCTAGGAAGAGGTGAGTGGCTACGTTAATCTGCAAAAGTACACATTTACAAGTCACAAAAATCAAAAATTACTTTGGAGCCATCATTACTATCACTGGAGAAATGCCAACTCTTAGAGAGATCCAGATCATCTCGGTGTATATACCTTCACAAACAACCCAGTATAATCGTCGGCTAGCTGCGAAAATATTTTCAATATTGCACTCAATAATTAACCGCATTCCTAAATCGCGCGATCTAATTCTGCTCAGGGACTTCAATGCCCATATTAGATCCAAAGTCACTCGGCTAGAGCTGCTAACCCAATTGGCACAGTTACATATTCATTCCACCAGCGGCCGGCGCAGAACGGCGATCACCTGGACAAATGGTTGATCCTACAAGTGGACCACATCCTTACCCGGATCCACAACCAGCAAATTTATGTGAAATCCATCAAAGATAACTTGTTCCGTCAAGAAATAACAGATCACCGTTTATTATGGATTGACTGCATTAAACGTAAAGGGAAAAGTCGCCTCAGCTCCTTCAATCACACCACAATCCAAACCAAAATTATCGCCAGCAACCTATAACTTCAGTTCCTTAAATTTGACCCTACAAAAAGATGAAAAAATCCGGAATGAGTATCAAACAATGTTAACGAGCACCTACGAGGAACATCTCGCCGAAGACAAGCCACTAACCAGTGGCAGCTGATTGTGGAAAGCAATAAAATTGCAGCCCACTCCCTAACATGAACTCCCCTGATTCCCAAGCGTCGGCGAGCATTGGCACGGTATAAAAGTACTCTACATTATAAAAAATTCCATCCCAAAGACCTGATCACTCAAACAAACTTGAAAAACAGCCGGCTAAACTTTAATAATGCTGTTTAAGTCACAATGCTCAAGAATGCCAGAGCTTCTTCCAGAACCTCTCACGCCACAATCCATCTGATCGACTGAGCAAAACAAACTCATTTTTTAAACAATTCAAGAGAGCTGGCTAAACGAATTGGTTAAATCTGAGGGTATTTGGCCACCGCTAATCCAAGAGAATGATTATTTCCCACTGGGGCCCTCACCCACCATTGGTGACATGAAATTCACCATTAACCAAACTGGGCCCGAGACCGCACCCGGCATAGATAGGATCCCAATCGAGCTACTAAAAACCGCTCCAGATAAGGCGATTCAAGCAGTACAAAAAATAATGGAAAAACCTGGATAATTAATGACCCTCCTCCAGAGTGGATGGAAACCCTTCAGGTTCCAATCGCCAAAATAAAAAATCACAGAAATGTCGACGATTACCGAAGGATCACACTTTGCAAATCCGATTTGAAAATATTACTTAGTAAACTAGACGAATACTTGAAATTACCACCCTCATATAGAGCTGCTTCGCTGGCTAATTGAACCACAGAAGACCCCATGTTTACCATATGTCGCATTCTGGACAAGGAATGGCGGGCTGGCCATCGAGTGTGTGTCCTCTTCCTCGATTTAGCAAAAGCAACCGATACCATAAACCTAAATGTGATCGCTGAATGTCTGCAACAATATTCACCTCATTACTTAATAAACTAATATTGTATAATTAAAACATGCTTTTGGGAGCGCACTTCAATTAAGTGCTTCAACGTGACCACATCCACAATCAATAAAAATAAAGGAGTGAAGCAAGGGTGTCCAATCTCACCACGCAGTAATTTGTTATAAGTAACTTTTGTTTATCGCCAATTTTGTCCTATTTGTTCAGTTAATGTTGTAGTTTGTAGAGGACATTTATTCCAAATTTAATAATTTAGCTCATTGAATTAATCAAAACTTTATGATATTTTTATTGAAATATGTTATTATTTTATTTGCATATAAATATTAATTTGCTATGAAATTCTCGAGACCTGTTTCCCGTGACATCCATAAATAATTCATTTTTTGCCAATTTCTCTTGTACACTTCATTCATACAATAGATTTTTCCATCATGGAGTCAATTTTTTTTTTTTTTTTTTTTTTAATTTTCCCCTTTACTTTTCCTTGGCACATATAAAATTTGTACGCCAATATTCGCGTTCGCACGACTGATGTGATCACAAGAAAAAATGCTTTAATGGAAATTCATATTCTTTTCATTATATATTTAAAATCATCCTCTATCATTGTCACGACCGCCAAATTATTATAATAAAATTATTTTATGTGACAAAAAAAAAGGAAGATTTGTTTTTTCTATTTTCCCAAACACGTGATTTAACGTTTTTCATTTAACAGTAAAAAATTTCTCGTTTGATATTTTTTTTTTGTTCTACATATTTGGTATGAAATTTAACCAGAGGCGGTTATGTTGTATTTTACTTAACTTTCTGTTTTATGTTCTATGGTTTTGGATCTCGGTGCTCGGTATTTATATTTATATACCATAATAGAGAGAGAGAGACAGTTGCTATTAGATTTTTTCGCTAGGAAATTACTTTGTTTAGTTGCTTTTCCAATTACTGATTTTATTATACTCGTCGCGTATTTATAAAATATATAAAAAATAAAAAAATTGCGAATTATATACAAAATGTGTTTAACCGGAAGTCTATTATCTCAAAGCGGTATATCTTCGGTTACGAGTAAAAAGTTTAAGTCTATCTATATGGATTTAAATAAATTTCGAGCATAATAATTACAAGTTTAAGGGCGGTAAATAATCTTCCTCCACCTAATTACCACTAATTTAACAACCATTAAGGATCTATTCCACTATTATCAAATTACATTCATTTTAAAGAGACTAAATAGGAAACCGGCTAACCCAATTCGGTAGATATGTATAAATTGTATTTTCCCGTTTAAAATTCTTCAAATAATTTTGAAGATAAAACTACAAATTTTTTACCTTTTCTGTTTGCTAAATGCTCTCTCTCCCACTTGAAATTTCCAAACTTACAACCAAAAAATCATCCTTAAGCACTTTTTTTTGTTTTGTTTATTTTTTTCGTTTATCCTCGAGCTTTGTAGCAAACTTTTTTGTATTTTTTTTTTTTTTTGCTATTTAAAGTTAAGGAACAGACTACTAAATGTATAAATAAATAAAGGTTTACAGTTGATTTTGTGTATGTATATAGGAAGCACAAGAATGGTTGAAATACTAATGTAACGGTAAAGTAGGTAGTAAATTTTGTAGGAAAAACTTGCTTTTTTGGTGAACGTAATATGTATTTTATTTTGTTTCTAAAATTGATTAGATGTGTGATATGGTGGTATAGCTGGGGTATATGTGTGGGAGACAAAATACAACTAAAACATGCTGATTCTAGAGAAGGATATTTATTTTTGTGTATTCTTACATATATGAGACTAGATAGTGTTTCGTAAGATGCAGTTTTTTCAGGTGGAGTAAATTAAATATTTATTTAACATCAGAAACGTGTATGAATGTTCTATATTTATACGTTCTAGTACAAATGGATGTGATATCCTGCATGAAATGAATGTTTATCTTAAATTTATTTTAATGAGTTTGCTTTTATTTTGCGGAAAAGTGTGTAAATATGCTAAACAAATTGAAAATCTTGGATATTTTCTCCAATGCACAAAGTTTGAATACTTGGTTATTGTATAATATTTCGTGTTGTACCAAAAATTTGGAATCGTGGGTATATAAAAATAAATTAACAAAAACCCGCAAAAATTGAAAGACCAAAACCATCAATTTAAATAAATTTAATTTTTTTTTTTTTTTTTTTTTGTTGCTTACTACTGTTTTACCATTATCAAATATCTTCAACACCAATAAAGCATCAGAGTTATTTTTTAGTCTTTATGTGAATGGATGGCAGATACTGAATTAAATAAAGATCTAAAAATCAAATACCGGAAATATCCACATGAATCAAAAAATGCGTTCTGGACCCTCACCTTTTCCTTAGGAAAAGTTTTAAGCTTTAAAATATTTAAATTTAAAAGTTGAATGAAAGTTAAAAGAGGGCAACAGGAAAAACCACATCCCTTAGCCAATAAAACAAGCTCAAGACCGTCGCTGCAAAGAATAAGAAAAGGCTGATATAGTTCAAGAGAGCGAAAAATATGTCACATTAGAGAAAGCGAAGCGAAAATGTACGATCATGTAGGCTTCGTAACCATAAACTTACTCGAAACCGCAAGGACAGTGAGAGGCCGGAGGAAACAAAATACTTCACATCTTAACTTTCAGTAAGTAGACATGAAAATTGAAAATGCCTAAAAAAGGCAAATTGAGAAATACATACAACTGAACTTGATTCGATGACGTAGCTGACGGGAGAAAAATAGTTTTTTTTTTTTTTTTTTTTCATTTTATTTTATTACGACTGAGACTGCGCTCATCTAGCAATTTTTCTTTCAAATACAAATTTTTATATATCTAGTAAAATTCACGTTTGTTGGGGTGTAACCCACTGGTTAGCCCCATAATCAATTAAACCTATTTACTAATTTTAGTTTGGTAAGTTCACTAGGTCAAGTGGCCTCGTTCTTTGGAGTCTTCTTTCAACGACAGGGTTATCTATCATATGGCGAATATAGTTGTTTCCATGTTCCTGGAGCCTTATTTCGTGTTTTGCCGCATGCATTTTTATTTCCTCTTTGATGTATTCCATCCGTAGGTCCCTGTGAAGGTCTTCATTTCTTGCGTACCACGGAGCATTGACGATGCTACGAAGAACCTTGTTTTGAAACGTCTGTATCATTTTGGCGTTTGTTTGCTTGGTACATCCCCAGAGTTGTATACCGTAGGTCCATATCGGCTTCAAAATTTGCCGATATAGCAGCAGCTTATTGTGAATTGTAAGCTCAGAGCCTCTACCTATGAGCCAATACATTTTTCTGAACTTTATGTTAAGTTCTTCTTTTTTCTTTTTGACATGCTCTCTCCACTTAAGCTTGGCATCGAGGGTCATGCCAAGGTATTTAGCTGTATTTGCATATGGCACGAGTCGCGAGTTAATTTCTATAGGTAGGTGGTAAGCCTTTTGGTAAGTAAAGTTAATATGCGTGGATTTTGTCTCATTAAGTTTGATTCGCCAACGCTTTGTCCAGTTACAAACCGCATTGGTCATCCTCTGGAGTTTGCTCGTTGCATCAGCGATATTATTTCCAACTGCCATAATTGCTGTGTCATCTGCAAAGGTGGCTATGGTTCCTTCATTTGTGGTTGGTATGTCCCTTGTATATAGTAAATACAGGATTGGTCCTAAGACACTCCCCTGCGGGACACCGGCAGAGATTTTCTTTAGCTCAGAGTATTCATCCTCATATTTCACTCGAAAGTGTCTATTGGATAAATAAGATCTTAGTATGGCATAGAATTGTCTCGGTATATCTCTATGCAGCTTGTATTCCAGACCACTGTGCCAGACTTTATCGAATGCTTGCGCGACGTCCAGGAATATGCTTGAGCATACTTTTTTACGTTCTAACGTTCTTTCAATTATGTTGGTGATTCTATGGACCTGTTCAATTGTAGAATGCTTTTCTCTGAATCCAAATTGATGTGGAGGAATTAGTTGTCGGTCCTCAATTATTGGTTTAAGTCTCTTTAGTAATAATTTTTCAAAGAGTTTTGACATGATTGGCAGCAGAGAAATTGGCCTGTATGATTTTTTATCGTTAGGTGGTTTATCAGGTTTTGGTATCATGATTACTTCTGCTACTTTCCATTGATTCGGAACATATTTTAACCGAAAGCTCGCATTGATTATGTGTAGTAGCTTACGAAATCCTTTGTTAGGTAGAGCTTTGATAATTTGGCAAGTAATCAAATCATACCCTGGAGCTTTTTTAACATTCATGTTACTTTTCAGTTCTTCTTTTAATTCTTTGAGAGTTACTGGCCGTATTTCAAACTCATCCAGCTTGTGAATAGATATTATATTTTCATTGGCAGTTTGTCTTGGTAGTGGTTGGAAGGTTTCCTGGAGATACTCCGCAAATAGATCAGCCTTCTCTTTGTGGCCTCTTGACCAGGTTCCATCATCCTTTTTAAGTGGAGGCACTTGCATTTTGGGTCTTTTGAGTCCCTTCGTCGCCTTCCACAGTGAGTAATCAGAATTTTTTTCATCAGTTACGCTAACTAGATATCTGTTGATTGATTCATTTTTAACTTCTTTAAGAAGGGATTTGAGGCTGTTACATAAATTGTTAAGAATTGTTTTGTTCTCCGGTGTTCGATTAATTTGCCAGGTTTTACGAGCTCGTCGTTTTTCTCTTACCAACTCTCTAACTTCCATTGGGTAGGACATGTTAAGCGTTTTCTTATTTTGTAAAATGGGAGTGCTTGCCAATGCAGCATAGTGAATTATTTCATTGAGTTGCTCCAATTCGTCTCCCAACTGTCGAGAATTTCTTATCGGTACCTGGAGATTGATTTTGTCCTCCATTATTTCACGAAAGAGATCCCAGTTTGTTTTTGAATTTGTTAATCTGGGTGCACTTTCCCTTTGAATTACAGTTTCACTGACTGTCATGATAACCGGGAGAAAAATAGTGCAGCCAGTAAGGCCACTCAGAAAGTCAAACCGAAATTGGTTTCGTTTCTATTGATTTTTTTTTTCTCTCGCTACAATTCGAGCTCGAAACCGATTCAAACCCGGTTTACGAAATTCAAAAATTTAATTTCAAGAAATTATAGTTTGTTTTGCAGATGAGAACACATTCAATGTACATTTAAATATTTCAGCCAATTTTAGAAATTAATTAATCAGAAATGAAAAATCTTTGAATAATCGTGTATTTAAAAAATTCACCTCTTTTCCCGTTTTGGCTAAACACTATTCTAATCGTTGCGGCATAAAAGTAATTTCAATTAGTCATATGATTAGATTTCCAATGTAATTTCAAATATTGGAAAGGGCTACACAATATATTTGTTTACACAACTTGAAGTAAACAAATGTTATTCGAAAACATAAAAAAAGAAAAAACCAAAACAAAAACAAGAAAAAATCGGTTCCAGTTCAGGTTACGGTTCAACATTTTTTTCATTTATTTCGTTTCTTTTTCGGTTTAAATTTCTGATTCAAAGACATCGAACTCGGTGATTTTGCGATATTTAAAGCGTTTTGTTAGATTTCCAGATTGATAGCGTAACTATAATTAAGAATAGAATTGTTAAGAAAAATGTGAGTGACCTTATTTCGGGCAAACAATGCCAAATGGTACCATGAAGTGCAATTGTCGTAAATAATTTGTTAAACAAAGTTGAAGGTCATGGAAAAAAACGAAAAGGCTTGATTGCAAGACTAAAACCAAAAAACCGCGATCTTCCGCAAAGCACTTAATTCAGCTAATTCAGTGGCTAAAATAGTCATAAACTGAGAAAAATTCTGTTACTTATGATAGGTGAAATAATAAAAAGGTCCACATATAAAACGCTTAAAAGAAAAGCCCTGTGGTACAAAGTACCACGTTTAACCAAGGTTATTCTTAAGACTACAATTAATGCTTTCATAAATAGAAGATCTAAAATTGGTGATACCCAATTTATGCAATATAAAAGTTTTATGAAAAGTAGTTTTTCTAAGTTCAATGATATTTTTGAACCCTTGCTATTCCTACTGAAAGTATCATTAACCTTTGTTGTGCACACCTCTTGAAAATTACGTATTATGCACAGGGGTAGTCATAAAAATTCAATTTTTAATATTTTTTAATTTTTTTTGCGGGATTACTTTCTTCAAAATACTACACTTTCAAGGAAAAATGTTAGCCTATAGCGGCGTTGAAAATAGTATATTTATTTTGCTATATGAAGTCATGCGTTTTTGAAAAAAAGAAAGTATTGAGTATTATAAGAAATATGGGTTTATTTTAAAAATAATCGTTTTATTAGCAGCTTTTTGAGTTATTATTACACACAATAACATAAAATTATACAATTATAAAAGAAATTACAAGATTTTAGGAAAACATATCAATCTACATAGGCACAGTCAACGCACAAAGACAATCGATTGTTACACGTAGGGCGAAGGCACGTATTTATCGTAATTTTTGTTCTCAAGCGTCTCTGGTTTGTCCTTAGTAATGCCCAGTATTCCTGCGATCCCCAATTTTAACTCTTGACGTAAGGAAAATGTCGTGTACCTCTTTTGCAGGTGATCTCTTACTAGATGAATGTAGATGAGTTCCGAGCAGTATTGGGCTGTAAATATTGTATTATTATTTTCAAGTTTGCATTTTATCATAATTCAAGCATTTACTGCCGCCTGATCTAACATCCCGAAGAAAATTCTCACTGGCCGGCGATATTCCGGGTAGCGGTAAAAGCATGGCACAATTTATCGAACGCTTCTGTACCGCCCTTAGTTTTGTTGTAATGAGTAATTATTGCTGCTTTCCGTTCTAGTCTACTTGTGACGAATGTATGAATGATGGGGTTACCAGAACAATTTTATTCTTTTAAGCGTGAGCGCAACTAAAGTAGATCGACAATCGACACGACTCTGTGTTGCATTTTCGTTTAGTCATTGGATAAAAACAATACGAAAAAAGAAAAGGCAACACAGAGTCGTGTCGATTGTTGATCGACTCGACAATCATTGAAGGAGTGAATGCTTGGAGAGAGGTGGTATAATATAATTCATGAAATAAAAAAAAACAAGCTCTCTCGCACTATTATTCACACTATTTACGCACTAAGCCAAAAAACAACGACGAAATAAAAGTTGAAATTATGCAAAAAATTATACGTACTATGCACATGGCGTATTTCGCACCCCAGAATTTCGAAGCGTCAGCTTCTCATCACTGCCAAGAGCAGACTAAAGCCGGGCGGGCAGAACTATGTATAGGATATTGAAGTGTTATTCTTAGACTACAGGTAGATAACAGCACAGGTCTCAATTTGCATTGTACGTATTAAAAAAACGCGTTTGAAAATACACTGGGGTATCTCTTACCCCTGGTGCACAATAAAGGTTAAAACGCGAAACAAACTCATATTGTTAATATATTAACGTAACCATCAGATTCGACAAACCAATTTGAGAGCAAAAGGTCATAGCTGGAATCACCCAAGCTGTTGGAAGAACTACCTTTTTAGTATAATCTCTTTAAAAAACACACACTGCTCAAGAAAGAGTTATCATAAAATTTTTTAAAACGGACTATTTTGCAAGTAGAACAATAAATTAATTAAAATAGTACCGGTTCATGCCCTGAACTATATTTTTTAAAAATCTGTTGTTTCTGTAAAGGTACTCTGTCAATCGGAATAAAATGGAGAAAATCTTCCAAAAAATAGATAATCAAGTGCAGCAGAGTATTTGTACATAATAATCATAAATCTTAAAAATTAACATGCGTAAAAAGCCCAAATAACACATCTATTTCGAAGAAACTCCAATTTTTCATTTTACCTATTTTTTATTTTTTTTGTTTTAATGTGTGTCTACATATAAAATTAAACAAATATTCATGCTTCCTCACAAATATTCAAGAATTTCTATTTTGAACGTTAAATGAAAAATTATAACAAAACTAAAAAATGGAAAACAACCAACAGAAAATTATAATTAAGTAGATTACAAATTAGTATCCTAATTTAGTAAACAAAGGAAATTAAAAAGATTCTTATTGAATGTATGTATGTATGTACTTAAAAAGGACAAGTTAGAGCAAAAGTAAAGTAACAAAATTGAGGTGTGGCCGACACACGACTTTCTTTTACGAACAGCGAATTTTTGAGAAACTTTTGTAATGAAAATTTCTTGCCAAGTTAAGAATTTTTTTATTTTTCATGTTTTCTGTAAAATGTATAATTTTGAAATATTGCAAAATAAATTTTCTGTTTCACGGAATCTGGGAGCTGGGACTCCAAAATTTATGTAAAAAGTTTAAACATGAAGTTACAGTTTGATTGGTTAAACCTAGACTACAAACTGCCAGACATATATACCAACAGAGTCCACTTCGAAACTCAATTTTTCGGGCTCATTATTATACATGTAAAAGAAAATAAAAGGTGATATTTATGAATCTAAATGTTTTCTTTTAATTTTTAATTTATTGGAAACATTTTGTATTAGTGATTTTTTGTAAACCTTATACTTTTTAAGATATTTGCAAAATAAATTTTCTGGCCCAAGGTAGTGGCCACTTCCGGTTGACCGATTTGAATTAAAATCCACGGGCACCTCCCAATTTATCAAAAAAGCTTAAATCTGAAGTTCCATTTCGATTGGTTAAACCACCTGGGCTGTAGAGAGGACACAGACTAACAGACAGACGGACAGATAGACTGACAGACAAACATCAAAACAGATAAATCTTCAATAATCTCAAGGTCGAAAATTTTCATGATTTATATTACTTACGTAAAAGAAAGTAAAATATATTGCCGGTTGCTTTTCATTGGAACCAAAGAGTAATAATTCCAACAACATAAATTTATTTATTTCCAGAAGTTAGCAGTAGAACACTCATCATTTTTTCGTTTTTTCTCGTTTCATAAAACCAAAAATCAGCAATAAAATTTAACAACTCTAAATTAAGCTCTTAAGAAAATGATCAATTTCGGCTATGTCTATTGAGAAGGCTAGAAAATTGTCGAAAATTTTAATATGAAGTTAATGAGCCTATGATTATGAAAAAATCACTCCTCTCATCAGGAATCTTACATAATTTTCAGATGAAATTGATGGAACTTGGTTGAAAATCGACAGGTAAGATAGAAATGTGATCCTTAAATTATATTTGGATAAATTTTTGCTGTAGCTTGGCCATTTCTTTCGGTATTTTGATAAAATTTGAAAGGTACGGTGGGAATGGGATTGAAAAATGATTTTTAGATGAAGTTTTGAATATGGAAAATTAGCCTGAAACTTGCACAGATACGATGAAAATGTGATTATTAAATTATTTTTAGGTAAAGTTCTGGAATATCGAGAGGTAATTTGGCTATTTCTTTACTCGGAAAATTAAATAACCATAAAATAACGCATAAGATAAATTCCCCCTATTTTCCAGAAGATGTCCTCTGTTCCAGAATATTTTCGCAGTATTTAGAAAAGAACAGAAAATTACCCCGTTTCAAATTATTTTTAAGAATTTTCCTCCGTTTTTTAGAGAATATGACCCGCCCCTTTTCCAGAATATAGTACTAGAAAGGGCAGTAATTACTAAACATATTTTTGCTT
Organism: Tipula helvola; assembly: GCA_963556165.1. Lineage (NCBI taxonomy): Eukaryota > Metazoa > Arthropoda > Insecta > Diptera > Tipulidae > Tipula > Tipula helvola. The sequence continues at coordinate 133,946,839 of OY744481.1, forward strand.
GAAGACGAAAATTTACATTTAAAATTATCTAGAAAATGAAGAATTAAAATGTTAAAAGTAGAATGGAAATCTCCATTTTCCAGAATATTTCAACACAAAATATTAATTTTCACAATTATAATTACCTGCGTCGTGCATCATAAATCAGCATCATCGTTATCATACGTATCAAAAATCAGCATCATCGTTATCATACGTATCTGAGGCATACGCATTTTTATTATTAGTGGTGAAAAATCATAACGGAAACATTTTCGGATGTTATTAAATTGTACCGTGTGGTGATAAACATTCACGATAGATATGAAATTGTAGACCTACATCCACATTTGATCCATCATTGATTTGATATTGAATTTTAATGATAATCCCACTTCCGATGCATTTATGATAACCATAATCGTTTTGGTCACGGTCTTATTAAACGAAAAAAACAATTCGTTTGGCTCATAAACAAGCACTTTCATTATTTATAAATTATACACGAGTATAAATTAATAAAGTAGCAATTAGATTATAAATCAATATTCACACGCAAATGTCAAAAAGTCGTTGATTTGTATATAATTGGTTCTTATCTAGCTAAGAAACAATAAGCCTACTAAGATTTCCAATTTATTTTAGTAAAGGCACGAACCAAAATAGTTAAGGTTAATTTACATTCAATCTTTCCGTTCTTTTCCAAAAAGCTAAAAGATTTACAATAAAAAGTGCGTTTTAATATGATTTCGTTAAATCAGAAAGAATACTCAAAAAAATATTTAGGCAGTGATACATGCAAAAATTTGTCCTTTAAGGTAAAAAATTACAGTGCACTGATTGGTTGAAATAGCTGTTACTTTTTTTAAGGTTATGTAATTTTCCCTGAAAGGCAAAAATATTTGCCGTATACAAAATTGAACCATGTTCAATTTTCTGTTTTTGCCTTAATAGATGGAGACCTGTTAGACAATTTTGAGTAGGTATTTGAGGCAGCATGAAAATTTGTGTGACGCTTCTTTAGCAATGTCTAAACACAAAATCAAAGACCTGGCTGAAGGGTAGCGGGGCATTGTCAAGGCATTCTAAAATTTTAATACCTTTTAGTATTTAATACAATAAAATATAAAATAAAAAAGCCAGATCATTTAGTCGGTTCCAAAATGTTTCCAGGCGGCTTCAAAGTTGAATTTCGTAGACTTCTAAAAAATATATTTGAGGCAAGCTAAGACTTGGACAGATAAATATATATATATCTAAAAAAACATAACTTCAAAAAGACAGGTTATTTTGGTGGGGCTCAACACTACTTTCTTGAACCTTATTACCTGTTTTAACAGTTTTTTTTCAATATAAAGCAGAAAAATTCATAATGTTCACCTTTGAAATAGATTTTTCGAACCTATCAGCAGATTCGTTACATTCAGAAATAAACTTTTCACGTAATTTTGCATATATTTATCAAAAAATCTTGTACTGCATTTAAAGCTGCTTTTCCACTCGAAATATTGAAAAGTCGTTGCTGGTCGATTCTAGTATCGAATGGATTCATAAATTTGGAAAATGCATTGACAAATGATTGAATTGTTTAGTGTCTTTGTTTAAATTATATTTTTCCAAATCAGCTGTATGTATATGATACAACAGTTGATCGAATCTCGTGGCTCTTACAAGAGCGCTGCTGAGCAGAAATGGAGTTAATAAAATGTACTGCACCGGTTAATCTTCTTCCAGCATCTGCGTTGATTGTCTGTTCCAGAGTCAGCTCAATTGAATGTCTAGAGAATGACTTGTCTTTTCTTTGGATTCCAAAATAACCTCTTTCCATGGATTCTTGTAATCGTGAATGAGTTTGTTCTAGTTTAATTAAAATATCGTGATATTTAACCAACCAACGTGAATAATTTGGCTGATTAAATACAAAGAAAATATTGGCCATTTTTGGTTAAATAAATTTAAATAGATCAAATTCGCCTGTCCGTATACTGTGGCTTAACTTCTGACAATAATTGACGAGATTTATGTACGGCATATAAAACTGAGGCTTTTTACCATAAGCTCCATTCAAACGGGCTTCTTTATGTTGAAGATATGAGGATATGAGGTTTGAGGCATCACTACCCGAGTAACCACATGTCACAAAAAAGCGACAAAAATTTCACATAAAATGGTGATTGGTGGAAAAAAATGTGACAAAAAATTGTCACAATATGGATGAAAAATGGTGGATGGGGTTGACGCCGATTGTCACGCGTAAACGAACATTTGGTAAATCAAATTTGCCGGTTTTTGGTGGAATATTTTTGAAATATTTGTTGAAAATTTAGTCACAAATTCGACAGTGTTTTTATGATAAAAGTGTCACCTAATTATCAACAATTTTGTGGATATTTGTTGGTTTATTGATGCAATTATGCGTAAAAAAAGTTTTTATGACCCTACTTAAATAATTTTGTAAAAAATACTCCATTGTATGTAAAAAAAAACTACCAAATATGTAGAAATATCTAAATCCCCCGTACTTTAACCCGAGCCGAGAGTCCGTACAAAATGTATCCTCTAAAAAAATGAAAACTTTCCATGAGTTTTCTATGTGGTAGTTTGGTTTCGTGCAGAGAAACTAGCACAAACAAAAAGTTCGGTCTACTCATCAGGTACTCAGGTAGTTACGACCAAACACAAACTACAAAAATAAAATTCCAACTTCATACATTAAGTATGAGGCAAGAACGTAGTGACTTAGCGAATTACATATAAATTCACCAAATCAAAAATGATCAAAATCTTTTTTTTTTTTTTTTGGGTGGTAAAATCAACATTCATTTTGTCACAAAATACCCACATAAATAAGTTCCAAATTGTCAACTTATTGTGTGACAAAAAAGAACTTACATTTTATGACAAATTGGTGACTAAATTTTTTTTTTTTTGGGTGGAAAAATCAACGTACATTTTGTCACAAAATACCCGCAAAAATATGTTCCAAATTGTCAACTTTTTTTGTGACAAAAAGGAACTAACATTTTGTGACAAATTGGTGACTAATCTTTGTTTTTTTTGGGTGGTAAAATCAACGTTAATTTTGTCACAAAATACCCGCATAAATGAGTTCCAAATTGTCAACTATTTTTGTGACCAAAAGGAACTTACATTTTGTGACAAATTGGTGATTAAAATTTTTTTTGTTGGGTGGTAAAATCAACATTCATTTTGTCACAAAATACCCGCATAAATAAGTTCCAAATTGTCAACTTATTTTGTGACAAAAAGGAACTTACATTTTGTGACAAATTGGTGACTAAAATTTTTTTTTTTTGGTTGGAAAAATCAACATACATTTTGTCACAAAATACCCGCATAAATATGTTCCAAATTGTCAACTTTTTTTTGTGACAAAAAGGAACTTACATTTTGTGACAAATTGGTGATTAAAATTGTTTTTTTGGGCGGTAAAATCAACATTCATTTTGTCACAAAATACCCGCATAAATATGTTCCAAATTGTCAACTTATTTTGTGACAAAAAGAACTTACATTTTGTGACAAATTGGTGACTAAAATTTTTTTTTTGTGGTTGGAAAAATCAACATACATTTTGTCACAAAATACCCGCATAAATACCCGAGTAACCACATGTCACAAAAAAGCGACAAAAATTTCACATAAAATGGTGATTGGTGGAAAAAAATGTGACAAAAAATTGTCACAATATGGATGAAAAATGGTGGATGGGGTTGACGCCGATTGTCACGCGTAAACGAACATTTGGTAAATCAAATTTGCCGGTTTTTGGTGGAATATTTTTGAAATATTTGTTGAAAATTTAGTCACAAATTCGACAGTGTTTTTATGATAAAAGTGTCACCTAATTATCAACAATTTTGTGGATATTTGTTGGTTTATTGATGCAATTATGCGTAAAAAAAGTTTTTATGACCCTACTTAAATAATTTTGTAAAAAATACTCCATTGTATGTAAAAAAAAACTACCAAATATGTAGAAATATCTAAATCCCCCGTACTTTAACCCGAGCCGAGAGTCCGTACAAAATGTATCCTCTAAAAAAATGAAAACTTTCCATGAGTTTTCTATGTGGTAGTTTGGTTTCGTGCAGAGAAACTAGCACAAACAAAAAGTTCGGTCTACTCATCAGGTACTCAGGTAGTTACGACCAAACACAAACTACAAAAATAAAATTCCAACTTCATACATTAAGTATGAGGCAAGAACGTAGTGACTTAGCGAATTACATATAAATTCACCAAATCAAAAATGATCAAAATCTTTTTTTTTTTTTTTTGGGTGGTAAAATCAACATTCATTTTGTCACAAAATACCCACATAAATAAGTTCCAAATTGTCAACTTATTGTGTGACAAAAAAGAACTTACATTTTATGACAAATAGGTGACTAAATTTTTTTTTTTTTGGGTGGAAAAATCAACGTACATTTTGTCACAAAATACCCGCAAAAATATGTTCCAAATTGTCAACTTTTTTTGTGACAAAAAGGAACTAACATTTTGTGACAAATTGGTGACTAATCTTTGTTTTTTTTGGGTGGTAAAATCAACGTTAATTTTGTCACAAAATACCCGCATAAATGAGTTCCAAATTGTCAACTATTTTTGTGACCAAAAGGAACTTACATTTTGTGACAAATTGGTGATTAAAATTTTTTTTGTTGGGTGGTAAAATCAACATTCATTTTGTCACAAAATACCCGCATAAATAAGTTCCAAATTGTCAACTTATTTTGTGACAAAAAGGAACTTACATTTTGTGACAAATTGGTGACTAAAATTTTTTTTTTTTGGTTGGAAAAATCAACATACATTTTGTCACAAAATACCCGCATAAATATGTTCCAAATTGTCAACTTTTTTTTGTGACAAAAAGGAACTTACATTTTGTGACAAATTGGTGATTAAAATTGTTTTTTTGGGCGGTAAAATCAACATTCATTTTGTCACAAAATACCCGCATAAATATGTTCCAAATTGTCAACTTATTTTGTGACAAAAAGAACTTACATTTTGTGACAAATTGGTGACTAAAATTTTTTTTTTGTGGTTGGAAAAATCAACATACATTTTGTCACAAAATACCCGCATAAATATGTTCCAAATTGTGAACTTTTTTTGTGACAAAAAGGAACTTATATTTTGTGACAAATTGGTCTAAAATTTTGTGATCACCATTTTTGGTTACTCGGGTATTTTGTAATAAAGCACCATAAGATAATTTTTGATCATTTAACTCTATCAGCTCTGTACGTAAATTTTATGGAATCGTTATTTTTTCATTTTTCAAGAAAAATTGAAAATGAAAAATTTCTAATCCAACTTCCATCAGTGGGTGAAATCGTTTACATCTATTAAAGTGCTTGCCAGAAAGGAATGAATCAACAGATCCATTTGCTATTTTTCACTTTCAACAGCAATATTCATTAGTCCATGGCTTTTAAATATGCAAGGATAATTAGGAAAGATCCACAATGAATAAATATGTTATCAAATAATGGTTGCTCACTGCTTTGGATTTGCATCACAACTTTAGCAATAGCTAAATCGTAATTAACTTTAATATGAGACTGCAGTACTTCTTCAGCGATTTTTTAACTTTCTTTCAGTGTTTCGAGAACAACATTTTTAGAAGTAGTGTTGATGATAACTAGATGTAATAGAATAAGCAAAACAGAAAAGTGCAAAGTAGAATTAAGTCAACAGCTATTAAGAACTCAGTACATTTTCGACACCTGGCAGGTAAAAAGTCCCACCAAAATGACCTGTCTTTTTGAAGTTATGTTTTTTTAGGTATATATATTTATCTGTCTAAGTCTTAGCTTGCCTCAAATATATTTTTTAGAAGTCCACAAAATTCAACTTTGAAGCCGCCTGGAAACATTTTGGACCCGACTAAATAATCTGGCTTTTTTATTTTATATTTTATTAAATACTAAACTAAAAGGTATTAAAATTTCAGAATGCCTCAAATACATTTTTTGCAAAAAAAATTTCGCAACTTAAAAAAATCAAAGGTTGACAATGCCCCGCTACCCATCAGCCAGGTCTTTGCTTTTGTGTTTAGACATTGCTAAAGAAGCGTCACACAAATTTTCATGCTTCCTCAAATACCTACTCAAAATTGTCTAACAGCTCTTAGCCTATAAAGGCATTTAATTTGCCTTAAAGATATTTATTATCGCCTAGTTGATGCGACTATTTTTATTGCCTTAAAAGCAAAAATCGTACCTGTATCACTACCTTTATTCAATACTATTTACTGCAACACTCTCCTTCTTTGGTGAAAAAAAAGGCAAACCCTGAAAAAGATGAACTAGTTTATCTATTTTCGTAAAAGTTGCTCAAAATTTCTAAAATCAAAGTACCATTTTGAAAGGAAAAAATTAAATGTTGAATATGCCCGTCTCATTTTTATATATGGGTAAAATGAATTTGCACTTTTCTTCGAAATTCTATTCTTTTGAAAAAGAACGAAAAGATTGAATGTAATTCAGCCTTTATTCTCTGTTATTTTGTAAGGTATTTGACCCAAGACTCAATCCAAAACGTAAAAAATGACGTTTACAAAATAATAGTGGTATTTATTATGAGATGACGCAATTAAGTAATGTCTTGGAAATTATCAAAATATTAAAGAAGCTTGCAGCCCAGAAGCAGGAAGATCGTGTATCCCTAGGTTTTACGTTTCTTTTCTTGTTTACACGAAATAAAATGTTGGATAAAATAAATCGAACAAACTAATCTTTGCGGGTAATAAATCATCTAAACATCATCTCAATAATATAAAAACGATTGGAAGCGTTCGAAATGATTTCGATGAGATCGAAAAAGAAGCGTCCTGTATATTATACCAGGTGATTTTTTTAACCTGATGCACTGAAATATCTAGGAAAATAAGCACTCTACGAAAAAAAAGGTAAAGATCAAAATTTAATTATTCCGCGGGGGAAATACAGCAGTGTTAAAATTAGAATCCCCTCCTTGTAGGTGGGGCGGGGGGTAACTTTGAAACTAAGATAGGAACCTCTATTGTTTATTGCAGATTCGGGTTCTACGGCTAAAAATACGTAGGATTTGGCTGAAACATTTTTTCCCATTCATGATAGATGGCGCTGTAATTGACGATATTCAATTTTTTTTTAGTTCTCCTACTGAGAACCTACGCAAACAGGCACAAACTGGTGTTGAAATTAATATTTCGTTACCAGTTGGAAAATATTCTTCATTTCCTAACTATCTAGTTATCCTAAAAATATGCCTTTTCGCAACCTACTACGATTTAAAAAAGTCCTGCTTTTTTAATAATTTTTTCTGCTAATTTCTGGATTTTTTTCGAGTTCATTTTTCGAAATTATAAAATTTCGGGATTATTTCTTTCGGTCAAACGTAGTGATCATTCTGCTCAATGTATTTGATATAGACAAAGAGTTGATCTTCCTATTGATCCTATAAATTTCTTAAGTAATTATTCAACTGTTTTAAAACCGTCAATGAACGTTGACCGAGTAGTAAGTATTCAATGGCAACGTTAGAGAAATTCTTCAAAATATTTTAACATTAGGGATTGTCGCAATAATAATAATCAAAAAACTAAAATGTACTTAAAATAATACAATATTTATTTTTTAAAAATTTCCCACAAAAGTTCAATTTTATTTACAAAATTATATGAACGTTTTCGATCACTTGGTGATCATCATCGGACATTTCATTTGCAACTACGCCAAAAGCGCTAAAATAACACGTACAACGTCAAAAAGAAAAAAAAAATTTAATTTGTCGAGTAAAAACCAGATCTAGGTATGTATCTACTTAATTTTACAAAAAATTGAATGACCAAGCAAAAATCTAAACATAGCTAGTGTAAAAAATTTAACACTAAAATTTACAAACTCATTTAAGAGATAGAATTTGCCAAATTGAATAGATTTGAGCAGATTGGACTATCTTCCAAATTCATAAGTGAAGTTTTATTTTTATCCATCTCCAAAGATTCATACGCATCCAATTTCCATTTCTCTTGAACTACTTTAATTATTTTGGAATTGGCAAAATCAACTTGGTGGCCTCTGTTGTCATTCATATGATCGGCTACGCTGGATTTGTGTGTCTTGGTTTCTTGATGGCTACGATGTGTTATTTTAACCGTTTATCGAAAGATCTTGCAGTTTGTCCAATATATACAGCATCACATTCTGTACAAGTTATTTGATAAATGCCAGATTTTAATTTTTAATTTTTTTATTTTTATTTTTTATTTTTGACGTTGTACGTGTTTCGTGAGTCGGCCAAAAAAGTAGCAAAAACTATAGAAGATGTTTTAGAAGTGCCCTATTTGCATTGCACAATGAACATGCCGAACCCAAGAGTGCCGTTTCTTTACGCGCTACCCAAAATCCACAAAACGGGTGACAAAATGAGACCTATTGTCTCTAATAATTGCACTCTTACGGAGAAACTTTCAACATGGCTAATCAATGAGCTTGGTAAAATAAGAGAACTAACAGGAATATTTGTCAAAAACTCTTTTGAATTTTTGAACAAGATTAAATGTGTAGATCTAAATGAGGATGAAATAATGGTGTCTTTTGATGTCACAGCCTTGTATCCAAATGTACCTGTATGTAGCTGAAACTTGTATGGCACAAAGTTTTTTCCAATTCAGAGATAAAATTTATAAACAAACTTTTGGCACATGTATGGGTAGTAAGATCGCACCGTATTTGAGCAATATTTTCATGTGTCATTTGGAAAATTCAATCAGTGGTTCAGCTTTCTTCCCACGAATTAGGCTCAGATATGTGGATGATGTCTTCGCAATTGTAAAAGGGTGGATTTAAACAAGACTTTGGATTTGCTTAATAATCAGTTCCCAACCATTAAATTCCCACATGAAGAAGAGGTGAATGGAATTTTACCTTTTCTTGACGTTAAGGTGATACGAAAAGGTCGAGTTTTGGAATTTGGTATTTACCGAAAGCCTACTAACACTCAGAGGTTCATCACTGCGGATTCATATCATAACGGATCGCATAAAAAAGCAGCTTTCCACTCGCTGGCTCATCGTCTTTTCACCTTTCCATTATCAACGGATGAATTTACAAAAGAAGAAAAGTACATCAGGAACACGGCTCTGATAAATGGTTATGATATACGTTTCATCGAAATTATCCTAAATACACATAGAAGGAGACATACATTAACGACACACACTACTCTGATCAATGCAACGGAGGTTAGCACTTTGAAACGCATTTGCTTGCCCTTCTATCTAGCTATCACTAATAAATTGACAAATTTATTAAAAAGATATGACGTAGAGCTAGTCACAAAAAGTGGTAATCTGGGAGCTGAAATCAGTAGGTACAAGAACGTTACACCTGTAAATTTAAAATCTGGCATTTATCAAATAACTTGTACAGAATGTGATGCTGTATATATTGGACAAACTGCAAGATCTTTCGATAAACGGTTAAAAGAATACATCGTAGCCATCAGAAACCAAGACACACACAAATCCAGCGTAGCCGATCATATGAATAACAACAGAGGCCACCAAGTTGATTTTGCCAATTCCAAAATAATTAAAGTAGTTCAAGAGAAATGGAAATTGGATGCGTATGAATCTTTGGAGATGGATAAAAATAAAACTTCACTTATGAATTTGGAAGATAGTCCAATCTGCTCAAATCTATTCAATTTGGCAAATTCTATCTCTTAAATGAGTTTGTAAATTTTAGCGTTAAATTTTTTACACTAGCTATGTTTAGATTTTTGCTTGGTCATTCAATTTTTTGTAAAATTAAGTAGATACATACCTAGATCTGGTTTTTACTCGACAAATTAAATTTTTTTTTTCTTTTTGACGTTGTACGTGTTATTTTAGCGCTTTTGGCGTAGTTGCAAATGAAATGTCCGATGATGATCACCAAGTGATCGAAAACGTTCATATAATTTTGTAAATAAAATTGAACTTTTGTGGGAAATTTTTAAAAAATAAATATTGTATTATTTTAAGTACATTTTAGTTTTTTGGTTTTCGGTAAAAGTTTTCGATTTTGTGGTTTCAAGAAGGTGATTGTGAAACTGAGGAATTATCGAATTAATTATAGAAACCACGGCAGCTCTAAACTACACGAATTTGTAACAATTAATATGTTTCAATTTATTCGCGAGCTTAATAATTATTATTATTGCGACAATCCCTAATGTTAAAATATTTTGAAGAATTTCTCTAACGTTGCCATTGAATACTTACTACTCGGTCAACGTTCATTGACGGTTTTAAAACAGTTGAATAATTACTTAAGAAATTCATAGGATCAATAGGAAGATCAACTCTTTGTCTATATCAAATACATTGAGCAGAATGATCACTACGTTTGACCGAAAGAAATAATCCCGAAATTTTATAATTTCGAAAAATGAACTCGAAAAAAATCCAGAAATTAGCAGAAAAAATTATTAAAAAAGCAGGACTTTTTTAAATCGTAGTAGGTTGCGAAAAGGCATATTTTTAGGATAACTAGATAGTTAGGAAATGAAGAATATTTTCCAACTGGTAACGAAATATTAATTTCAACACCAGTTTGTGCCTACTTTATTTGCAATAAAATTTAAAATAGTATATTGTATAACATGTGAAGAAAACGAGCCATTGCAATACGAAAGTGAAATTTGCAGCCTGAGCGATTGCGAGGGCTGCACTCACTTGAGTATTGCAATGACTCATTTTCACACGAGTTATACACGCTATTTTTTCAACGATAGAAAAAAAAATTATTCGCAACAAGAAATGAAATTGAAACGTTTGGATTTTCACAAATCATCTGGCAATATTAAGAAATCGTTGTGTAATGAATATTACCACATGATATTAGTAGACGACGCAAAGGCTCCTTTTCTTATATACATAATTTAAATTCAAAAATCATCATCGAAAGCATAGGTTACTGGCCTATCGTAAAAGAACTTATTTTTTATCACAATTCAATAATTTAAACACGCTAAGAAATTGTCATTTTGTGTAACTTGCGTGATTTTGTGCAACTCGCATCGCTCGTTTCGCAAATATGCCACTGGTTGATTTTCCGATTTTTCTTGAGAAAATCCAAAGAAGCGGTCACCAAAATGGCCTACATTCTAAATTCTCGTATGGGCTTAGCTATTCGAAAACAATTTCAATTTCGAAAAAAGTTGGGATTAGGGTGTTTAGGGCTACCATGTTTGACATAACCTCAAGTAATATATCGAATGTTTGTATACATGATTTTCCGAATTTTCTTGGGAAAATCCGAAGCAGCCACCAAAACACATACGTTCTTATACGTATGTACGTTCTTTTTTGGTATTTTATTTTATGTAGCATGCGAAATAGTACAGACGGCTGGTCGTTTAACCCAGGAAAAGTTGCGTTAGGCTGAAACTCTTGATTTAGGTACATATTTGGCCGTAAAATTCAGAAAAAATGTTTTACCATCTGTCCGATTAGCGGAAGCGAGAATAATTTGACATCAAGAGAGAAAAATGTGTTTTTCACAATGTGAGTTTAAAAAAAACTGTTATATCCAAAGGAAAAACGAGACAAAAATCCCAAAAAATACAAAGTAAACTGGCCCATCGAAAAGGAAGACCCCATTAAATTTTTGCTAACTACAATATGAAAACAAAAGGAATTTACATATTTCATGTCATCCTTGCGCGCGCGGAAAGGAACAATGCTAAGCGGCTTTGGGGAGTTTTTTATTTTAGAATGTGAAATACAAACGTAAATATTTTTACAACTGTAAATATTTTTGAAATTTTTCTGACGTTTTCCTGGCATCCTTACGCAAAGGGTCCAATGCTAAGTGGCTTTGGGATGTTCTCTATTTTAGTATGTAAATAATTATTAAAAAACATAAATTTTTCAAAAATACTCCAATTTCTATGTTAGGTTTGGGGGCAGCATCCTCAATCTTCTATGGTATAAAACGAATTAAAAAAATATGTCAAACATTTGTTATATTACTTGAATAAGATTCTTTCGGCTTTTTATAGACAAAATATATTAACAATAATGGCATTCACAACATTTTTCGGCTTGTTAATCAGAAAAAATGAAAAGGCATTCAATTCATCATTTATAATATATCTACCAAAAAAGTAGAAATATCAAAATCCTTCCGTACTTGAACCCAAGAGTCACAGAAAGCGTATCGACCCCAAAAAAATGTTGTGAATGTCATTATTGTTAATATATTTTGTCTATAAAAAGCCGAAAGAATCTTATTGATTTTAATACAGACAAACTTCTCGTTCTATTTTTTGGGTGGGAATAAAACACACAGAAATGAGGGTTTTCCTTGGGTTTTTGATTTAGTGAATATAATTCGCTAGGTCAGTACGTTCTAATCGTATTTGTAGTTTGGTTGTAGCTACCTGAAGAGTAGAAGTAGACCGAACTTTTATTCGCGCGAACTTTTCAGTACGAAACAAAATTACCACAAAGAAAACTTAGGGAAGGTTTTCATTTTTTGGGGTCGATACTCTTTGTATGACTCTTGGGTTAAAGTACGGAGGAGATTTTGTTATTTCTACTTTTTTGGTAGATATATTATAAATGATTGGCCTTTTCATTTTTTCTGATTAACAAGTCGAAAAATGTTGTGAATGCCATTATTGTGAGTATATTTTGTCTATAAAAAGCCGAAATAATCTTATTGATTTTAATTCTGACAAACTTCTCTTTAAATTAACAAATTTGATTTTTGGGATCTTTTGTTTATTTGGTACTTTTTTATTTTGGATAACGATATCAACCCGAATTTTTCTCCATGACTTTAAGATATGTATGTAGAATTCTACGTCCAAATATCTACTTTAATCCAGAATTTCAGATTAAAGCAACTTTTCCTGGGTTCTGCCTTTTTTATCAACTAGGCACCTGGACTAAAACTACAAACACAAAGTAGCGCAATTTTTAGCAGAATTAATAAATGAAGCTATTGATGAATAGAAGCCTGGTCGAAAAGTCGCGCAGTCATAATTTTTTAGAAGATTTTTTAAAATAGGAATCCTTAGTAAAATGATGTTTTTTAGAAAGTAAAACAAAATATCGTATTCTGCTCGCATATAATGGCTGTTTGTTATTCACTCAGATGATTTAGGGCACTTGCCTTTCGGCTCGTGTCGGTAAACTTCATCTTCGTGAATAACAGCTATCATTATATGCTTGTTGAATAATGTACTATTTATATTTACAAATCTTTTAACTATTAACTCACAATGCAACCAGCAAACGCAAATAAAATACAAAAATAAATAATTAATTTGACATTTATTTTTGTGAATTCCACTTTTTACAAACTCTCATAGCGATTGTCAGTTAGACAAATGCTTTCCTTGATTTAATAATCAAAAATGTATGATAAATGAACAAATTAATTAACTGTTATTAAGTAGTTACATATATGTAAATGTCCTAGTTGAATACTCTTAAAGGCAGAATCTGATGATGTAAGCCTAGTTTGCAGAGTGAATTAAGGGACGGTAACGATAATGTTTATACCAAAATGAACACAACCCTCCGTTGACATTGTTTGTTTCAGCCACATTAAATACTGAAGGAAGGGCCGCTCCATAAGTTATTTCACAGTCTGGTTGTACGCGATAGATAATGTGGATCTCAATTTATGTGTACACGAATACTTCCACAAGGGTGTGTAGTTAGTTGGCCAAGGATATTGTTTATGAGGCAGCATTAACTCCTTTTATTTAAAAAAAACAATAAAGCTTGGTTATTATGTATTATTACCTCAGACATCTTATTCGTCTACTAAGAATTGTAAACTCGAGGCTTTAGATCGAAAATAACTTAAGTAATTGTTTGATCTTAGTAAATGAAATACCACGCTCACATATTTATTTACTTTGTTTTGTGAAGCTTAAAAAAATATATTTACAAGGAAAATTTTGGAGATTAAAATTCTTAGTGGGTGGATGATATCCAGGTATACAGTATTTAAGTATGTCCCACAATTATTTGATTGTTTATAAATTCAACATAATGTTCTACAAAAATATTTGAACATTGTTATTTTTAATTCGTTTAAAATTCGTTTATTTTTAGATAAAGCCTTCCGATAATATTATTTTGCGACTATTGATGAAGAAAAGACTATTGATGAAGAAAATTTTACACTCTAACAAATAATAACAAAATTTATAACAATTTGTGTTTTGTAACATTTCTGTCTGAAAAATTCATCTTTTATTTGCCAATGTGATTGGAATTAGAAGTTAACTGATTCTTAATTTCTTAGGTTACGTTAGGTTAGGTTAGAATAACTGTCCTACTCACTGAACCGATAAGGAGAGGACCTCCTAAAAATTTCCAACTGCATAACGCTAGTTGTGTAACCAAAAAAAATCAAAATATACGATTGGGCAAGGCCCAAAAATTATTTATTAGTACAGTACTAAATCAGCCAAAAATTTCCGGATTGAACAAACTGTGATCGACCGAGCAACAGCTATAAAAGCCAACCAACAGCCGATTGATGATGCTGTATAAATTCTGAATCTTTACGATAGTCGAGGTGGATATAATAAGAGTGTGGTCATTAAATTTTCTAACAAAAATTGTAATTAACAAACTCACTCTTAAATAAATAATAATTGTAAAATAAAAATAATTAACTTAAAATTCATAAAGTTTTAGAAAATTCAGTTAAGTGTTTCAATTTTCCCACACATTTTTATGGAATCATGGCGTTTAACATATGAGCCGTTTATTTTGAAAGTGGAATAAGTCAATGTTTTGTTGAAACGAGATAATGAAAGAATAGAAAAACAATAAGTGAAAAACATATGGGATTTTGAATTTTCTTATTTTTTGCATAAGTGTTAGTGTTAGAGATTCATTTTTTTTTTATTTTGACAATAAATTATTAACCGTTAGAGAGATTATACTGTGATTTATCTATTGTTATCATTAACTTGATTTTTTGAAAATGTGACTTATTCCACTTTCAAAATAAACGGCTCAAACTTCCACCAGTGATACAAAATACAGTTTCTTCCTCCTCTACATCTTCGCAGCTTCTACAGTAATCATTCGAGGCGACTCCTATTCTTCGGGCATGCTCACCAATGCGACAATGTCCTGTAGCAACCCCCACGACCATACCAATATGGCGACGCTAAAGTGTTAACAGCTGTCCAGTTCTTGCCTGATCTAGTTTTGGCCAAATCTACCTAGTTATAACACACGAGGTACCATTGGACCATCTATAATTCGCTACTCCCTTAGCTTCTTCTTAGCAAGAGTTTGCATGTAGCATGCGGAATTTCAAAATTTACCGACAGAGACCACTTCGAAACCCAATTTTTCCAGCTCAGGGAATCCCAAAAAGGATAATTCCCCAAAAATCTCAAGTTAGAAAATTTTTATGATTACTAAGCTTAATTTAGTAACGTAAACTAAAGTAACATAAAACTCCGATGCACAATAACTAAATGGGGGTTGGATTTGTGCTGCGTCATATTCCAAATTGGTATTGTTTTTTACGTTTGTTGTTGTAATTTAGGAAATAAAAACAGTATAATAAAATTCCGCAAAAACTAAAACAACAACTAATTAAAATTTTTAATTACTTACGTACGATTGAAATTATTTAAAAGACCCTTACGCTTACCTGTAACGATAAAAAATAAACAATTAAAATTAATTCGTCAATTTAAAATAAAATTCATTGCATGTATATTTTATAAGTAGTTTGTAACGCAAGTAGTAATTGATTTGAACTTTGTGATGAAATATTTTGGGTACCAACAGGTTAACAAAAAAAATGTATATATTGCAGTACCAATAAACGAGCAAAGGATCAACAACAATTTCCAGTAAAAACTAACAAAAAGTAAAAATAAATGAGAAGAACCAACAAAAAAAAAACATTTTATTGTTTGAATATTGTTATAACAATTCACATTAGAGACGAAGTAGAAATTTATATACGGCAATTATGGGGTAATTTGAATTTTCTTATTGCTTGATTATAAGATGTTATCAAGACAAAACCAAAAGAAATAAACCGAAATTTCCATGAATTTTCCATCAAATTGATGGTAGTATTTATATATTTTTTTTGCTCCTCTTCAATCGAATAATGGCTGCGGTGAAAATTCATTCGTATATACCTACATATAATATACAACCAATGGCTATAAAAACATTCGTTTAAATCGAATTGCCTGTAACTAACTAACTAAGGATATCTTACAAACATGCGTATCATTTTTTTATCAGGTAGACATTATAAGTAAATACTTGTATTTACATAGTAAGTAACTAACGTATTATATTCTTCTTACAACTTTAAATATTAAAAACAAAGAAAATAAAATTCAATGCTAAATTTTTTACTATAGTGTAACAAGAGTATAAGAATTATCACAATATGCCTAGTAAAGACAGAAAACAACAAGAAAATAGTTGAAAATTGAAAAATTCTATTAACGCACGAACGTGTAAAAAAGCTTAAAGCACATAAAAACCTTGATAATAAAAAAAAAATACATCTTGAATGTAAGTACGAAGAAAATATGGTGTACAATGTTAAATGAATTTGTATGTTTATTTTATTTTTCCCAATTTTCCTTCTTCGTATTATGCCATATCACATTTTATCCGTCTTTCAGAATGTTTACGTTTTATATACGTATGTACATTTCCTAAAACATATACACAAACCTAAGATGAATGCCAATCGTTACATTTTCTTTTCATTTTTTCTCTTTTTTGTTAGGTTAGTTAAACTTGAATAAGTAGTTATGTGATAAAATTTTATAGTTATTATATGCTTTTAAATATAAAGGGATACTAAATTATACCGCATATAACCCAAGAAGGAGGAAGTTAGTTTTTTTCATTTTTCAATTCCAAATAAAATTATTAAATGGTTTGTTGCAGTTAACAAAAAAACATCAAACTTCCGAGGAACGGAAAAATTATGAAAATAGATGAAAAATTGCTTTTGTTCGATAATATTCAAATATAGAACGATGAATCTCATTACCAGCAACTATATAAAATAATCATTTTATCGTTGGGATTATATTATCATTTCAGCTTATTTTGCTCTCCTAAAAAAAAGCGGTGTTTTTTATTGGGGGGAATGATATTTCCCAATTTTGATTATTTTTTTATTCATTTTCACACACACACACACACAGCAAGGACGAAATGGGGGAACAAAACTTCGCGAAAATAAGTTTAAACTTCTTCGTTCGATTTATATGGTAAATATTTTGACATGTTTTTCATTCGTCTGGTATAATATGTTTTGGTTTGATTATTATGATAATTTTTTATTGATGAATTTATTTGTACAATACGGAAAAAGTACACACAAACATATATTCAATAAAGTATTTATAAAAAATATAAACCCACAACAGAAGAAAATCTTATTTATTTATTTTCCAATTTTTTGAGACATTTTATTTTCTTAAATCAATTTGTATGAATATGTTTTTTATGCATGCACATATACATACATACAAAATATAACAAATATGTAGTGTTATTTTCAATTTTGTAAAGTGAATCGATTTCTTAAGTAGGAGAATACTTGAAGACATAGTTCCATTCATTTGAAATCGGAATTTTCATTTTCTTGGTTTAATTGAAATTGTATCTATGCAAATTTAATTATTGCACAAATGTACAAGAATTGCATCAATTGATCATAAATGTATTCAATTCAATACATTGTAGAAACGATAAATGATGATGACGATACATTAAATAAGTTATAAGTATTTATGTATGTAAATAAATTAGGGTTTCGAACCCGCACAATTTTGGGTTCGGGTTTGGGTTCAGGTTCAAAGCAAGAAAATAATTGAGTTCGAGTTCAGGTTCGGGTGAAAAATTTTCGTTTTATTTGACAAATAGGATACCTTTTATTGATTCTTCTATAATGTGAACCCTTTGTGGTGCTAAACTAAACTTTAAAGCCGAGAATGTCCATTCCACACTGGTTTGCGTTGCGGAAAAAAATAAATCTTCAGCCAATGAAGAACTTTTTCTTTCGCATTCGTTACTCTTTTTACTTTTGTAACGACTACCACGCAACACTGCCAAAAAAAGTATTTTATTACTTTTGTGTTGTCGTAAATTCACCCTTCAGTAAATTAGAAGTTTTTTAAATTTTCTGGTAATGATGTTTTTTCTATATTTAAATTGCACCACCTGGCAGGTAGAGAGGAGGCCCACTAAAATACTAAATGACCTGTCTTTTTGAAAATATATTATATTATTCTGTCTAAGTCTTAGCTTGCCTCGAATATATTTTTTAGAAATCCACGAAATTAAATTTTGAAACCGCCTCACAATTAGAACCGGCAAAATGATCTGGCTTTTTTATTTTATATTATATTAAATATTAAATTAAAAGGTATCAAAATTTCAAAATGCCTCAAGGGCATTTTTTGCAAAGAAAAATTTCCCCAACTTAAAAATATCAAGGGTTGTTAATGCCCCGTTACTTTTCAGCCAGGTCTTTGATTTTGTGTTTAGACATTGCTAAAGAAGTGTCACTCAAATTTTATGCTGCCTCAAATCCCTATTCAAAATTATCAAACAGCTTTTAGACTATGTACACTTGGTACCGGTTGAATTGAACCCACGAAATGCTGTGTTCGGGTTCAGGTTCGGGTTCGAAAAAATTACTAACAATTTTTAAACTGCAGCGGTTTCGAGGTTCGGGTTCGGTTCGAAACCCTGAAATAAATACAAAGCAATATAACATTTTACTGGTACCCATATTCCACTTCATTTTCATGAGTGTGAAGTTTATGCTAAAAAAATAACAAAAAATTACACTGTTAAATTAGTTATTTTTCCAATTGAAATTTAGATTATAAGAAAATTTAAATTCTTTATAATTTTGGATTTTTCGTACTATCAAACCCTGCATAGGAAAACCCTGCATAGGTTATTTTTATCATTTTCAGATAGCTGGACCATCTGTTTATCTCGTTGGCCAAAAGCATTCAATTTTGTTGAACCTTTCTGTATTTCAGATAATTTAAAAGTTGACTGATTTTTGATAATTAAATAATTGTTTAGCGCCAATCCTGGAGATGTTCCGAAGGTCCTGCACATTTTCTAGAATAAATAGGCCATATAGCTGTATATGTCATCTAGCTGATCCAATTGTGATGAACATACTATATATTTCACAGAATGTGGAATTTTTAATAATTATGGATGATTTTAAAAGTTGTTATATCGCCAACTATACAAATGTCCTCGAGGTTTCCCCTCATTCTCGAATAGCTCTTATTTTCGGATAACTTGGCCATATGCCAATCTACGTGGCCAACCTGGTCCAGTTGTGATGAACTTTACTATACTTCACAGAATTTCGAATTTTTAATAATTTTGATGGTTTTATAAATTTTTGTATCTCCGATCACAGAGATATCCGCAATGTCTCGCCCATATTTTCGGATAACTTGGCCATATGCCAATATACGTGGTCAACCTGATCCAATTGTAATAAACTTTACTATACTTCACAAAATTTAGAATTTTGATAGATTTATAAATTTGAACAACAGTTGAGCGAGACAATAAACCAGTCAAACCAAGAAATTAAATATCAGATGGAGCAACAAGGCGAGGAAATTAAAGAACAAATTTTAGATGGTCAAAAGAGAATGGACGAGAATCTTCTGGAATATAACACACATGGCCAAGTAGAGAGGCTGCAAATGGAGGTTCAATATGTTGAAGAAAATTAGAAACAAAGGTGCAGCAGGTCGAAGAAAAATTACATACTCCGTATGCAGTTTAACAAGACAAGTGGAGCAACGACGCAAGTGTTTCAGACCATTCAATCAATCAAATTAAAGCAACCAACATTCGATGGAACAACATCTTTAGTCATTTTCAAATTTCAATTTGAAACGGCGGCCAATCAAAATCATTGGAACGATGAACATCGCGTTGCGGTGATTTGAGTGGCTCTTAAAGGCTAAGCAGCAGAGGTCTTATAACCCATCTCGGTGTTGTGTAATCCTAACCGTGAGTTAATGAACCAACATTAACTCGCACATGCCAAAGATTCTGTCCCAAGATAAATAATTCCAATTGTCCCAATTTCCCAAACGTAATCATAACCGTGAGTTAATGAACCTACATTAACTCACATTCCAAAAAATTCTTTCCCAATATTTATAAGTACAAGAAAAATTGCAATATACAAATTGCAAAAATCAGAAAAAATAACTTAATAAGCATTGGCACAATTTTAGGTTATTGAATATAAATATAAAATAAAAAAAATATTAAGCCGAATTGGCAATTTTAAAAATAAAAACTTTTGTGTGAAGAAAACAAAAAATATGATAGTCAGTAAGAATCACCGACCAAAAACGGTCTTAAAATTTTAAGTAACAAAATATTTTTGATAAGCAAGAATTATCTATCTAAAAGTGTCCTAGTTTAAAATTGTTAAATTCCTATATAAATAAATTAAAATAGTTCCGTGTAATGAAATGTGTAAAGTTGATAAAAAAGAAATAAAACTTTAAGTAGCGATTTTATAAGTAAAAATTATTATAGTTATTTGTGTATGATTTATCCCATTAGTGTTTCCAGAGAAATATTCCTTTTCCTAATTCCTGTGTAATATAAGTGACAATTGTGTTGTGTGATTAATCTCAAAGTTATATCTTATTGGTGGTATTAATATTTATAACTATAACAGTGAAAAAATATATAAAAAATATATTATATATATAAATATAAAATATAACATCGGAATAAGAACGCAACAGCTATCTTGAAAATATGAAGGGGCTAGGTCGGAAGTACGGCAGTGGCCATAAACGGGAAATCTATCGCGTGGCATTAAAAAGCCGCTACCAAAAGCTACGAAAAACCGCTACCCAGAGGAGAGCAGGCATTGGATGAGTTAACGGCAGTCAGTTCGGAGGAGCAGCAACTAGCTTCACTGTCTTATTGCCCCATAACTTACATCGCTGTCACGAGTACAGAACGAGGCGGTAGCTGCGTAACAATCAAGGGCGATGTTAATAGAAGAATGTGTGTCATCACGCAGCTTACTGGAGCAACGCACACGATTGTCCGGGAAGACTTGATCGGGAGAGCTGCGCAGCTGGCTGATGGGTTAAAATAAAGAATAGTAAATGGAGATGGAGCAATAATAAAAGGAAAGACATTCGTGAACATAAGCACAAGGCCCAGTTATCCGAAAATATGGGCGAGACATTGTGGACATTTCTGTGATCGGCAAGATACAAAAATTTATAAAACCATCAAAATTATTAAATATTCTAAATTCTGTGAAGTATAGTAAAGTTCATCACAACTGGACCAGGTTGGCCACGTAGATTGGCACATGGCCAAGTTATCCGAAAATAAGAGCTATTCGAGAATGAGGGGAAACCACGTGGACATTTGTATGGTTGGCGATATAACAACTTTTAAAATCATCCAAAATTATTAAAAATTACACATTCTGTGAAATATATAGTATGTTCATCACAATTGGATCAGCTAGGTAACATATACAGCTATATGGCCTAGTTATTATAGAAGATGTGCGGGACCTTCGGGACATCTCCAGGATTGGTGCTAAACAATTATTTAATTATCAAAAATCAGTCAACTTTTAATTTATCTGAAATACAGTAAGATTCAACAAAATTGAATGCTTTTGGCCAACCAGATAAACAGATGATCCAGCTATCTGAAAATGATAAAAATAACCTGTTTCCTATGCAGGGTTTGATAGTACGAAAAATCCAAAATTATAAAAAATTTAAATTTTCACACGGAAAAAACTAGAGTTGTTACCACGAAGAAAACGGATTTTTAATTGAAGAAAATGTACTTTTTCTCCATTTAAAACCAAATTTTCTTATTTCTTTCGCGTTTTTCTTCATGTAAGATTTGTGTTTCTTGAAATGATAAAAAAATTCTTGAGTTAAAATTTGTTGCTTAATTGTAATCTGAGATTTAGTTTCTTGCATCTATAACTGCTCAAAATTCTTGATTGAAGAAAAAAACACAACGAATGGAGAAAAATACGATTGTTTTGTTTCCAATTTTTCTTGTAACTAGAAATTGACACTTTTTTCAAACTATATTGACCAATTTTCTTAGAATTGGTTATTTTAAAAATAAAAAATTTTCTTGATCAACATAAATGCAATTTCTTGATTTAAGAAACTATTAAAATGTAATTGATTAAATAGAATTTTTCTTAAATCTAGAAATAGAACCCTTTCTCAAAGTATAGGTATTTCCAATTTTCTTGAAATCATCCATTTAAAAAATTTAATACATATATTGAAATAAATAAATGAATTTATAAAAGCATTTTTATTCAAATTTAATTATTTATGGCTTGCAAACATTTGTGGAGAGTACTATATGCAATGAGTGTACACATTCTGCTAACTTTGTTCTTTTTTATAGCTGAAATAATTGGGTTACAATACATAACTAAGTTGGGTGCCTAGAAATTTGATTAGCCGGTATAATAGTATGGTTCAGAATATAGAATAATTTGAAAATATAGTACAGTATTTCGAATAATTTAAATTATTTTTGATTAGGTGGCACAACAAGAAAAAATTTATTCTATCTTCGAAACAACCAATTTGTCTATGTTATTCTTGAACTGAGAAAGAATCTTCAATTGAAGAAACTATTCCTTAATAAATTCTATTAACAAGAAAAGTATGATTTTACGTCTCTCAGGACAAAAAACATTTTCTGCTCTTATTTAAAAATCATTTCAAGTTTTCATATGAACAAAAATTTCTTAATCTAAGAAAATATTTTTAATACAAGAAATTATTTCATAATATAAAAAGCTTGTTTCTCAGAACAATAGAATAAAATATTTCAACTAAGTAAGCCTTTCTTGAAACGAGAAAATTATCGTTAAATTGTTATAATTGTATGTATATACCAGTATAATGGATGTTCAAACGAAAAAAATAATTCTATCGCGAACCTTCAACAGTGAAAAACGTAAATTTTTTTTGTGATTTTGAAAGTGGGATTTTGTGAAAATTATTTGTAAGAATATTCAAGTTCCTTGGAAGAATAAAATCGATGCATACAAGAAAACGCAAACAATAGATTTATAAATTGTTTTCTATAGTCAAGAAATAGCAAGTTTCTTATAAGAAATAAACGGATGCATATACAAGAAAATCCAAACAATAGATTGGTAAATTTTTACTCTACTCAAGAAAATATGTGTTTTCCAGCAAGAAAATATATGTTTACTTGCAGAAAATTCTACTTAAATAAAGAAACGAGATTTCTCACCATAAAAATTTCTAGTTTTCAATCAAAAGAATCGGTTTCTACAAATAAACCGATTTTGTTAAACTTAAGAAATACGAATTAACCATGAAGAAAACCATATTCTCTATGTAATCACTTTTTCTTGTATCAAGAATTTAGTTTTCTCATGTCAAACAAATAAAGATTATTTTAATATTTTAGAAGAATTTCAAATTGAGAAACGTAAAGTTTGTGGTGACAAAAATTTCGTTTAGCTGAAAAATGATGTACAGATTTTCTCGGACTAATCCGTTTTTTCTTCATATTAGAAATTATTTTTTTCCGTGCATATAATCTAAATTCCAATTGGAAAAATAACTAATTTAACAGTGTAATTTTTATTTTTTATTTTTTTTAGCATAAACTTCACACTCATTCATTTTCAACTTCATTTTAAACTATTATTATTACACTTATTTATGCTTTTACAATGAATATGCTGAACAAACTAAGAGAATTGTAATGAAAAACAAAAAACTAAAATTTGATTATTTTCCCCGTAAAATTTCCAAAATAATTTATCTGAAAGAATACACTATATTGGGTCTGGAGGCAAGTTGGGTTTGGGAGTTGAAGTAGGTTAATAGAGTGGTATGACACTATAGAGGATCGTCAAAGCTGACTCTTTTAGTTAATGTACCATTAGCCCTATTGCGCTGATACAATAAGTGTGTGACCGAGAAGCGCTCGTGTTTTAGTATTAGAAGCAAAGAAAACGTCAAATGTTGCGTCATGTAATTTACATTCGTTAAGGAACCACCCACTCGATTCTTGCCATACGATTTAAGGTGGCAGGGTAATATCACAGTACTCGTTCAATTTCGTGGAGCAATAAAGTACGTCGCCTTTAGTGGTAATCAAAAATCATGATAGATTTTGTTTGTTGCGTTTGTTCACAGAAATATCGTACGATTGTTGTATTTCGGTCAAGCAACCAAACTTCAAAAACCGTCGAAATAAAATTGTGTTCGAATTTGGGATTATTGAACGCTCAACAAACTTCAGAAGCATATAACTTTTTAATCTTTTAATATTTCAAAATTTTTCATGAGATAATTTCGAATCAAATTTTGTCAATACAAATTGCTAGTCTTGAAAGTTGTCTCAACCAAAGTTAGGACTTCGGCGCTAAAAACGGCAATTAATAGAAGTTCAATTAAAAACTGAAGTCCAATCAAAGTAAAATGAATTTAATGACGAAAATGTTTGTCCCAAATTCCTATTTCTTTTGGTTATTGAGGCACTGAATCAAATAATAACCTGGGATTTAAACAAAAACATTTTGATTATAATTCCAATTTTATTTTTTTTGAATAAAATTTCTTTCTTTCCTTGTTTGCTCTGCCTGACGCTACTATGTAAATGTTCTAAAAAGTTTTCGGGAAAATTGTTGTGTGCCATTATGCTCTAATGCTAAACCTCGATAATTTTAAAACAACGGATTTTCAAACAGCAACAATAAGTTTTTGAAGTTAATTTAATTCATTTTTTACCCCCGCTTTCCTAAGATTATAAAAAATCCTCATCGGAAAATTTGAATTTTTTTGATTAAATTTCCATAAAATAAAAAATGGCTTGTTTCGGCTTTAATCATTATATCTGCGTGTAAAACAATTTTTTTAATCTCTATGTTGCGGTGAACGTACGAAGTGGGCGGATAAAAATGAAAATAAGAAATTTTAACGATTATAAATCGTCGTAATAGGGTGGCCCGATTCCTGACTTGTTTGCAGATGCCCGCTTCTACGTACTTTGGAAAAGGTGGATCTTATATAAAACGTCTCGGAGCTCCCGTTAGGTAGAGACCCAATGTGGAGTCAACATGAATTTAAAAAAAATTGGTTTTAGCCTCAAGGGGATCTGCAAACATGTCAGGAATAGGAGGGCCCTATTACAAATATTTATAATTGTTAAAATGATTTTTTTTTTCTTAATTCACACATTTGCCGGTCTTCGCACATCCGTCGTAATATTCTTAAGGGGTTATACACAGTTGTAGCGGGCGAAATGACGATATTTTCTCGATTTTTTCGACAGCATGATAAATATTTATTTAAAAACTGTTAACAACATCGATTAGTATATATTTTGGGGTACTTGTTAAATTTTTTTCCTAGAAAAATATTTAAAAATAGCGGAACTTCAGCTAGCTAGGCAAGACTTTGAGAAAAGAGATATTATTTCGATAAGTCTGGATATTATATTAGTAAGATCGAGTATGAATAAAACATTGATATATGTACATAATATCGAAGCAGGTAAAATATAAAAAAAACATAAGTAATTGGAATATATTATAAATATTAGGATGAATTCTGAAAAATGTTGTTAAATTTGTTATCATTTCAGTACAAGCACAATTTTATATTTTGCCGTCCGTAAAAAAAGCTGAAATCGCCCATGAAATTTGTGAGCGATTTTTTTTCCGAAAGCCTTATTATTTCCAAAATTGAGCGAAATTTTTTGCCGGTGGTAACAGCACTTCGTACTTTTTTGTTTAAACATATTCCGTTTCATTTGCCACCCGATGTTTTTTTTCATGTGGTGGGGAAAAGAAAAACCCAAACATATTTGATGCATTTCAATTCGTTAAAGATAGATATAGATAGATAGACTGTCTAAGCAGAAAACAATACTTTTATTAGTAAAAAGGAGATCCAAAGGGAAACTGTGCGGTACCTACCCATAATGCCTAATGAATTCAGACGCCTTAATATTCTCTAATTGTTCGGAATTATTTCCTGCTGCATTTACATTAATAAGAAATACCATAATAAGAAATTCAGGAACAAATATCATTAGAAAATTGTAAAATTTTACTTTTTAAATCAACGTTCAATTTCACCAACACAAAGATCGTAACACTGACTACTCAATAGCATAGGCTCGAGGGCGTTCTGTAGTCGTGTTAGTTTGGTTAAGTAAAATTCTACAATTTTTAATGGCGAAACTTAGTATTATGGTATGGCGTTTATTGGAAGGGGCTCCGTAACCTTCCAGTAGGCGCAAGTGTACGTACTGCCTCCTCGTGGCAACCACCGGTAACTGTAACCATTAGGCTGAATGTAAACTTTTGTGACAGGCTAAAGTACGGCGCTAAAGGAGAAAACCTTGACAAGAAATCCCTAATCTAAGGTGGAACAGCATATGCCGATGGATGAATGGCTGATAGGTTAATCAGTCTATATATGCGGACTCTGGATACCAGGCATCCTCCAGTTTTATTTAGCCTTCCTGTAGTAAACCTGGGTGACCTACAGGCGATATTTTATTCCCAGCAACTCGCAAGAGTTAAATCAAGACGGTAGACAAGGCACGGGAAGGAATACACGGGAGTGGGTCTACCCTCTCGAAGTCCTTGAGTCCCAATGCTACCGCTTTTCTAGCAGAAGTAAATGTTATTACATCTAGGAGGGAGAGCAATGAGCCCAGATAGTATGTATCGCGTGTAGAAGTACTTCCTGCAGTAAACATCTAGGAGGGAGAGCAATCAGCCCAGATAGTATGTATCGCATGTAGAAGTACTTCCAACAGTAAACATCTAGGAGGGAGAGCAATGAGCCCAGATAGTATGTCCCAGCAACTCGCAAGAAACTAAAATCAAAACGGTAGACTAGGCACGGATGGGAATATATACGGGAGTGGGTCTGCCCTCGCGAAGTCCTTGAGTCCCATTGCTACCGCACTTCTAGCAGAAGTAAATGTTATTACATCTAGGAGGGAGAGCAATGAGCCCATATAGTATGTAACGCGTGTAGAAGTATTTCCTACAGTAAACATCTAGGAGGGAGAGCAATGAGCCCAGATAGTATGTATCACTTACCGGTCGGCAGTATTATCAGATTCATTAAGAGCCTGAATATTGGCTGGATGGATAATTAAAACATCTAGGAGGGAGAGCAATGAGCCCAGATAGTATGTATCACGTACCGTTAGGCAGTATTATCAGGTTCATTAAGAGCCTGAATATTGACTGCACGGATAATTAAGTAGGGCTTGATGCACAAAAGATCTTTTAGGTCGCAGTGCGGGGTGGCTTGAGCCCCCACATGGCCCTCAAGTAATAATAATAATAATAGTATTATGATATGGAAAATTCCAATCAAAATCAAATTCAGAAAAAATAAGCAATAAATGTATTCAGTGCTGGAGCGATTACAAATGATACCCTAAGACTAAGTATTTAAGTTCTAAATCCATTATGGCATTTAGTTTTGTTTTATTTATTGCAACTTAATTGTAAAATAACAATAATAAACTGCAGAGATAAAATTTGTCATTAGTTGGCATAGATTTTCAGAAGCTTAACGATCAAAAATAAAATTTAAATGATGGCTGGGTGTTGATATTCATACAAGGTTCTCGGTCGAAATTATTTATTTCAAAACCGAATATGACAAAACAGAATTCGTCGAAATAGGATAATCCAAAACGGCATCAGATGAGAAACCTTTACTAACAATCAGAACTTTATGTAAAAATCCTTTTGGAATTCTATTTCCATCCAACATGTCGAATTTCATCACATAAGCGAAGGTGAATTCTATTAAGAGCGTCATTTAGTAAACTTAAATTTCCTTTCGAACCTAGCCTAAAAATTTAATTTGTTATGACTACCTTTACAATTTTACTTATACCAACCGCCCATCGTATATTATATAATTAGCATGTGTGAACCAAACGACAAATGGCCACCTATCAGTAATTTGTTGAACTTAGTTTCCCGAAAAAATTTGGTTTTTATGCGTAACTTGTTTTTGTTTTAATTATTTGTATAATACAAAATTTAAAATTTAAATTTTAATTAATTTTTTTTTTTTTTTTTTTTTTTTTTTTTTTTTTTTGTTAAAATAAATTTTATTTATTTATTTAATGTTATTACAATCTAGTCTCCTGGACTAATGAGCAATTTGTTTCTGACTTAATTTACTAACTTAATATTAATCTATGGCTTCTTCCCATTGGCGTTCCATAGAGTCTGGTAAATTGAATTAAACCACATCTTTGTAGTGGGCTTTACACAGCACAATGCTGTTTAAGCTAACAATTACACCAACTCAAAAGGTTTGGTTCTTTTAAGTCTACGTATTAAATTCGTGTTGCTTAGAAGCTGAGTTGCCTCAATGTTCACATGATGCCGGAGCCTCTCTTCATGTCTCCGCGCTTTCTCCTGAATTTCATTTACGATGAGGTTCACTTTAAGGTCCCTATGGAGATCATTGTTCCTGACATACCAAGGTGCATCAACGATGTTCCTTAATACCATATTCTGAAATCTTTGGATGATATTTACGTTGCTCTGTTTGGTACAACCCCAAAGTTGAATACCATACGTCCAAACGGGTTTCAATATTTGCTTATAAAGTAGCAGCTTGTTGTATGTTGATAAAGAAGAGTTCCTTCCCATCAGCCAATACATCTTTCTGTATTTAATTCTTAGTTCTTCACTTTTCTTTTTGACATGTGCTTTCCATCGCAGTTTAGCATCCAGGGTCATGCCGAGATACTTAGCTGTGTTCGCATACGGTACTATTTCTTGATTTATGGTAATCGGGATATGTTCGAATCGCCTGTTTGTAAAGTTGATGTGAACTGATTTAGTTTCATTTAGTTTTATTCGCCAACTTTTTGTCCATTTATAAATTTTAGTTATTACTGTTTGTAACTTTTGTGTTGACTCTTCGTTGCTTGTGCCAACAGCTAAGATCGCCGTGTCATCTGCAAAAGTCGCCACTGTATTGTTTTCTAATACAGGAAGATCATAAGTGTATATTAGGTACAAAACCGGCCCTAATACACTGCCCTGTGGAACTCCTGCGTTGATTTCTTTCAATTCAGAGAAAGTGTCATCTAACTTAATCCTGAAGAATCTATCTTTTAAGTAAGATTCCAGTATATTAGCAAATTGGATTGGTAGAAGATTTCTTAATTTATGGTTAAGTCCTTCATGCCACACTCTATCAAATGCTTGGGCAACGTCTAGAAATATTGCTGAACAGATTTTTTTCTCCTCTAGTGCTTTCTCAATTATACTGGTTATTCGGTGAACTTGATCAATTGTTGAGTGTTGGTTACGAAAACCGAACTGATGATTTGGGATTAAGTTTTTACTCTCGATTATCGGATTTAACCTTTTTACCAGAAGCTTCTCAAAGAGTTTGGACATGACTGGCAATAGCGAAATTGGCCTATAAGATGAGGTTATGTGTGGTGGTTTCCCAGGTTTTGGGATCATGATTACTTCTGCAATTTTCCACAAGCTTGGTACATATTTGATTCTAAATGCTGCATTTATAAGATTGGTGAGCTTTACCAGAGCTTTCCTTGGCAGTTCTTTTAAGATTTCTGCTGTAATAAGATCGTAGCCAGGAGCTTTTTTCATATTCATATTAGTTTTTATCTCACACGCGACTTCTTTTGGTGTTGTCGGTAGGATTTCTTTACTTTCTTGCACAGCTTGTTCAGATATTATCTCGGCTTCTAATGTTTCATCTTGATGTGGCTGGAATATTTTTTCAAGATGTTCAGCAAATTCTCGAGCTTTGTCTTCATTATTCCTAGCCCATTTATCACCTGCTACTCTTATTGGAGGGTTCTGTATTATTGGTCTTTTAATTCTTTTGGTTGCTTTCCAAAGAGAATAATCAGTACTGCTATCATTAGTTAATTTTCTTAAATAGTTGCTGACTGATTCATTTTTCAATTCTTTGATTTCTCTTCTTAATTGTTGAGTGAGATTGTTCAAATTAGTTTTATCTTGAGGGGCCCTTGTTTGTTGCCATACTCTTCTCGCTCTTCTTTTTTCTGCTAGGAGTTCCCTAATTTCCAAAGGGTAGTTGTTTCCCTTGATTTTCTTTTTAACCTCAGGGGTATTTTCCCAAGCTGATTGCTGTATATCGTCTACAAATTTGTGAACTTCTTTGTCTAATTGCTCCTCGGTCTTTAATGGAACCATTAAGTTAATTTTTTCTTCTAGCGATAGTCTAAAGCATTCCCAATTAGTGTGATTATTTACTAGAAAAGGGTTCCTTTCTTTCTGAATAATTTTTTCACTTAACGTTAAAAGTATCGGTGAATGATCAGAGTTTAGGTTGTGGCTTTCATCTACTTGTATATAATTTACAGATATCTTCTTTATTATAAAGAAATCAATCAGGTCTGGTACTTTATTTGGATCAGTAGGCCAGTAAGTTGGTTTTCCAGTTGAGAGAGCTTCACAACTGCATTTCCTAATGGCTTTTAGGAGTTCTTTACCCTTAGTTGTTGTTAATCTGGAGCCCCAGTGGACATTTTTGGCATTAAAGTCTCCTCCAAGTATAAACCGTTTTCCTAATTTACTGAGGAACTCGAGATAATCCTTTTCTTTCAACGAGTGCTTCGGTGGGCAGTACACACCAGCAATACAAATAGAACCATTTTTGGTTTTGACGTTAACAGCAGTTGCTTGTATTTCTTCTGTTTCATATTTTAACTCTTCATAGTGGTGGATACTATTTCTGATTATAACCGCACTACCTCCTTTAGCAGTGTTTTCCGAATGAATGGTATGATATATATGATAATTTTTAAATTTAATGATTGTTTGTCTAGTGAAATGTGTTTCCGTGATGAGACATACATCGATTTTTTCTGTGTCCAGGACCACTTGCAATTCTTGTTGATGTTGCATAAGTCCATTGGCATTCCAACATAAGATTCTAAGATCACCTGCCATTTTTCTGTTTAGGGATGGCTCCCTTAGTGCTGTATTCTAATTTCTGTAATCGCTCATCAAATGTATTGAGCCTGCTTAAAATTAATTTAAGTGTTTGACTTATTTCGTCATTTTGACCAGTTTTCCCTGGATTTCCGTTACTCATCGTTACTTGAGCATAAGTCATTTTACCCAATTGTCCATGAGTAGTTCCCAACTCTCTACGATTTACTTCGGGTTGGGTCATCTTAACTGCCTGCTGCCTGAATAATCTTGGATTTTTAGCAATCACATTCCTATTTTTGATGTTTTGCAGTTCAATGGCAACGCTGCATCCTCTATAGTTAGCCGGATGGTTTTCTCCACAGTGAACACATTTAGGCTGAACATTTCTATCTTTTACACAATCTTTGGTATGATGTTTACCTAAACATTTGACACACCTGGGTTCCCTGCTGCAATATTTTTGTGTATGTCCATAGGCTTGACATTGTTTACATTGTGGTATAAGTTTAGACCGTCTTAGAGGCTGAATAACTACTTTGCACCCTAAGATGTACTTAATTTGATAAATTTTTTCGATATCTTCATCATTATCGAAGGTCAACATAAACATGTTGAGAGGTACTTTGCCTCTCCGTTTTAGCTTAATTGATGCTTCAGTAGCCTTAAATCCTTTTGCTTTCAGATCATCAATTATTTTTTCTGGTTTACACGTAGAGTGTAGATTTTTAGCCATAACCCTTATTGGTCTGGTTTGTTTATCTTCAAACGTGTGCCAAGCACGGTTTTCTTCATTTAACATACTTGTCATTTTTCTGTAAGTTTCACCATCTTCCAAGTTTATTTTGATGGTGTTTCCATTCATCACCTTTGCATTAAACTTATCAGTTGTAGTAATTTTTTTTAATTTCTCATAGAGTAGATCGTAGTCTTTGACTTCATCTATTACTATTGGTGGTGGTGGAGGTATTTTTTTTGATGGTTTCTGGATAATATTAGGAACATCATCCTTTAATTGAGGTGGGGAGGGCGTATTATTCAATTTTCTTTTTTTTCTTCTAACTCCTTTAACTCTTATCCACTCAGTTTCTCGAGCTAGTTCGTCTTCATCCGTATGGTACTCTTGTTCAATTGTAGTCTGGCTAGGAGTAGGATAGATTGCCTCCTTTGGCTTAAGAGCTTTAACTTCGTTTTCAAGCATTTTCATACGCTCCTGCATCAATGCAATTGTATCATTCAATTGCTTGTTAATATTGTTGGCTTCAACTAGTGCATTATTAGCTCTACACAATTCATTGTGAAGCTTTTCTTCGTTTGTAGAACGAATGTTCTTGCTACTGGCCCCAATGGAAGGACTACGGCCTCTTATCGGAGAATACGATACTTTATTACTCCTATCGAAGGGATTTATAATATTATTTTCTGATTCGCTCAGTTGAGCTTGTTTATTCACCAACATATCTTGTGATTTGTTAAAATATTTGTAGTTTAGCAATGGCTGGTCTCCCCCAGAATCCACGAGACCGACCTCCGAAGAGGGTGGATTTACCTGATTAACAGGTGTACCACCTGGGGTATTATTTTCCATATCCGTTCCGCTCATTGCTCAATTAATTTAAATTTTTTTCAAAAATATTTACAAAAGAACAAAACTAGGCACGAGATTATGGATTTAACTTTATTATAGTGAAAAAAATTTGCGTCTATTGTTGTTGTGTATTCACATCGAACTTTTACAACTTATCCAAGTTTGGATAATATAAGAAAATTTAGGGGAAAAAACAAACTAAGCAGCACGAGTTTATTATCATTGAACATAAAAAACTCTAGAAGGAAAAATTCAGGCATATGCTTATCGAACCTGCACAACATACTCTTGTGCCTTAGTACAGTAGTACATTACGCTCTTAAGTAAAAAAGTTAATCAGTTTATTGAAATATTCTGTTTTGTATTATACTGTTTTGTACCTTATGTCGGTTTGTAATAAAAATATTCCGTTTCCGATACAGTATATCGTCGCCCTAACTGTGAATTAATGTATCTGACATTTTTTCAAAATTTCATCTCTAATACGAAATGGTCCATCGTGAGAAACTCTGTTTGAATTTTTGCACCTGCGTTGGTTCACCGTAAGGACGACGACGTCTCCAAATAGTCAATTAATATTGGTGTGGGAATTCGGCTTCAGTTTAGGGCGACAATATATAATAATGTAGGATTAAGAAATTTGGTTAATTAAAATTTTACAATGTTATGGGCATTTATTTTATGCTGAGCTTTTAGGTTTTCGACTGACCAGCCCTTTGAAAGTCGAATCTCAAATATTCGTGAATATATTCGATGTCTCGTGCATCACGTCAAATATACGTAAATAATATGTTTTGTTGTCAATAAATTTACTCTTTATACATGAGGTAGCATTCGTAAAACAGGAAACATCGATACAAGATAAGTGAATTATTTTATTATATACTATTGCACTATATGATAAATACTCTATAATTAATTTTTTGTGTATCCTTGCTTTATTATATTTTATGTATTTTGGTTTAATATAAATTAACTTAATTTGTGCACTGGCTCGTGGTGGATGACTTTGAGACCCAGCTACGTCTGGTGAGTGCCGTGTGGGCAGGGTTCAATCGTGATATGAGGGGGAGCAGAACAAGCAAAGCTTTTTTAGCGGTTCTTGTCCCCCTTTGCTTTGCTTTGATTGTATGGGTATCAATGTCACCTTTGTTTAGAGATTATCGCCAATGAATGTGAAACAATTTCGATAGTTAATTTATAAAACATGATTTTCAGTTTCAGAAACATTAGGCTGTTTCACATTACAGTCCTGTACACTCGCTGTAGTTCTGTACTCTAGCACTCATATTTCTATATATCTAGTGAAAATCCTCTTTTTCGCTTATGCCCGCATTTCTTCAAAAACCTTAACAAAACCTAAAACAATCACGTAAGCACAGTTTATATTGAATGAATCATTATTAGTTGTACTTAATTGAAAAAGAAATTAATTTAATGATAAATTTAATACCTATATTGCGGTGCTACAAATTTTGCAAGGCAGAGGAGTGCGGGGTCAGGAATTTTCATACTGAGCCCTCAAATGGGACGTGCAACACCATGGAAATAAACTGAGCGCATATAGCTCTATTAGAGCTTATAGTTAAGCTTAACTGTAGTTTTGGGTTGCGTTAAGTACAAAAATGTGGTGGAAATCATTAGAATATGTAGGTGTTATGGGTTGTATCTAATTGTTAGGCTGTCTCCGAGCTACAGGAGGGTTCCAGAGATTGAATAATTCTTTAGTTTAAATTTAATGTAGCATTTGGATTTTCAGAAATATGGGTGACTCCTCGATCAGCGTCCAGAAGCTCCAGGTTCCCAGCTGTCATGTGGCGTGAAGGTTGTGCTGTCTTGTGACAACTAATTTTTCATATTTATCGCTAGGAAATTTATATGGGTTGGGTTCTGTTCGTTAAGGAGTGAAGATTTGGCAATAGTAAATTAATGTTAATTTAGTTTTCAAAGATGCCCGTTGAGTTTGTTTGGGCCTTGTTTGTGAATGGCCTATGTACATGGATTGCTTGGATGGGCTGTTGGTGCATTCTGGGTTTTTGTTGCAGCCTCGCTTGATCGTTTTTCAGATAATTGTATAGAATAGAATTTCAACAACATTAATTTCCTTTTTCAGGATAGGTAGGGAATTACTGATTGGTTTTATTTATTATTGATTATTTGTTTTTAAGTTTGGTTGCAGTGTGTAAACGATTAATTAACCGGTTCATGAAGCATGTGACTATAGTGAGGCAAGCGCCGTTTATTTGAACCGTGGCTTGGAGGTTTTGAGTTTAATGGAGAGAGAGTTTAAATCCTATTAATGGAGTAGCAAATATTTAGTGAGAAGGTTAATTTAAATTTATTTCAGAGTTTCCCGTGGAATTTGATTCAGCTTCCAGAAATCTCCAGTATCCAACGAACATGTTTGTAGTTGAAATGGTGCTGGCTGAATTTTTGTCCTTTTAATTTACAAGCACTTCAACGCGAACTTCATACCTTAGGATCTAATTAGCGTCTTATAATTTTAATTTTGGTTATTAGTAACATTAACTACATATAATTTATTACAAGACAGCATCCGTTACGAAACTCTACATCTATTATAGTACTTTGAGCTAAATTGTAGTTCTAAGTAGAGGCAGGGACCAGTATGGAGAAAATCACGTGAACAAGCAGCTGATTTCGATTATATTTATTAGCTTCAAGTCAATTTTAAATTAATGATGGTTATGATTTTCAGAAATGCACAGGAATCCGCTTCAGCAAGCTAATAAATGTTATTTCAGAGTGCAGTTTTAATTTCAATTTTAGTAAAACATAAAAGTAGATTAGAAATATGTTGTCATTGTTGGTAAAGAGTATCAATCAATATATATAAGAAATATATAAGAATACAAAATATATAAGAAGTAATTGATAACTAATTAATATTGACTTTAGGATGCCAAGAATGGAAAGCAGTTTGTAGAAAAAATGTAGTAAAGTAATTATTAGAAAAATGTAAATACTAACAATTGACCGCCAAGGTGTTTGTAACCGGGTCGATCTCAATAGGATGCCAAGGATGGAAAGTAGTTTGTAGAAAAAATGTAGTAAAGTAATTATTAGAAAAATGTAAATACTAACAATTGACCGTCAAGGTGTTTGTAACCGGGTCGATCTCAATCCTATACTAACAATCCTATCCTATCCTTCCAAATAAATGTAAAAAAGGGTGTACGGTGGGCCCTGCGTCAACCGGGAGATCTTGCTAAATGCTTGGTCGTACATCCAAAATCAATCAAATCAATCAATCAATAAATTTACTCTTTATACAAAATATCTAAAAAATAAAATTACTAGACGAGCAACGCCGAATGTTTCAGCCAGTTTTATCATATAATGGTTTAGATGATAATAGGGAGTGTGGAAAAGTGGATAGTAGTGCTTTGTCGCGATAAAAATTTTAAAAAGTAACAAATGAAAAAAACTCAAGTATTTTAACATTCAAGAGGAAAACTGTATGGTAAGAGCTGAAAAAATTGTAAATCTTGAAATTGAAAGAATATGATTTTTACCTTGAAGATACATAATTTTAACCGAATTTCTTCTCAAGATTCTGAAGAGACATTGACAGCAAAAAGCAATCGATGGGTTCACTGATGAACCAATTGCATGCTTGTTTAAATTGCATTACAAAAGCATTTGCGGTTTTCGTATTTTACTATATTTGTTTGAACAAATTTTTTATTTCCTGATATTTGCTTTTACGGGACGGGACGTAAATATTTGGCAACATCTTTCACAGATCAAAATTCCACTTCCCAGCTTTCGAATTATTCGAGTTGAAAAAGGTCTAGACGCGGGAACTTTGACACCACTTAACTTCCTACCCCAACCAAATTGCGACCAAATTTTTACTTCTATGCTGCACTCGAGTTGCAAAAGGTGAAAACCAGAGGCTTTCAGGAGCCATACCTCCCGATCCTGCCAATCTTTTAAAGGCTTTGAGCTGTACTCGACAACATCTATATACGTACTAAAATTCGAGTTAATAGCTTTTATAGTTTTCGAGTTTAAAAAAGTCTTAAAGAAGTTGAAACACACAGAAATCGCTCATGTCGCTCTGAAAGAAATCAAGAATCGTCAAATTTTGATAGTTGAAAATGTCTCATAAGATTTGTGTGGCAAACTTCAAGTTCCTGGTGTATGTTGAATTTAGTCAAAGATGACATTAAAAAAGTTGACCGATACTAATATCACCCATATCAAATTAAATGAAAGAGGGTAATCCAAGTTATTTTGATAACTTAACTTTTTAAATTATGGGGAACCAATAATAACCATAAAATAACCATCAAAAAGTTGAACCACACAGACCTCGTTTATGTCAAATTGAATAAAGGGAGTCAAAAAGAAATAAATTTAATTCGATTTACAAAATGTAATACGGCGTCCATTTTTTATTTAGGGGTGTGCGCATAGAGGTGGATATGAGTGTGGGTGGATGTAGGGTCTATAGATGTAGATTTGAACGATGGTATGGTGGTGAGGGAAGTTATCGGTGAGGGTGTGGGAGAAAGCTGGGGAGCTATTAGTGAATTCGATTCGAACGTCTTCGACTCTCCGAAGTATAAGATTCGTATTTGAATTAAATAAGAAACGAACGATTCTGGTTCAATTCAAATAAGAATCCAATTCTTCGAAAACTCGAATACATTCGAATCGAATTCAAAAATAGCCCCCCCTGGTAACGTGGTTGCTGGTAAGCTAGAATGGGGCAATTTTTAAAGAGATTGTGAACGCTTGGATTTGGATGGTATGTTGGAGTGAGTGTAGTAGAAAGTGGTTGTATTTGGGTCGTCATCGTCACTGAGGGTAGGAGCGTGGTTATTGAGATATTAGTGGAGGATTATAGTAGAGGGCGTCGGTATGTAAGACAGGGGTGGTTGAGGAAAATCTTATATGCATAGGGTTTTATGATATGTAATGAGATGTTTTAGTTAGCGCTACTCCTTGTGCTATCTTATGGTGGTTCTGGGTGTTGCCTTATTTGTAAATTTAAATTCTATTTATAATATGAATCGATTAATGTATTATTATATATCTATTATAGGAACCGGGAAGGGATAAGTTTATTAATTCTATTAGTTGCTTATAGAGGCCAATTCAGTAGAGGTCCAGAGCCAATAATTTTTTAACGAACCGATATTTTCAATGGTTACCTTGTAATGGCCAGAACCTTATATAATCTTTATCTAAATCAGTAGTATAATCAGTTATTTATCAGTTAACGTATAGATACAAAGATTTTGAAAGTTTGAGAACATTTGGTCATCGAACGAGAGATGAAAAAGGATATGTCCGCTAATATGTTGCAACAATTCTATTCGTTCGAAAGTGCTTCTAAATGAGTTCCATTTAAAAAACCTTCGAATTGTATCTAGTGCTTCGTCAAAATAAACGTCCGGAATCTCGTTGAATGATTGTCTTAAGATCGGTTCCACCGTTCAGCAAGACCGTGGATCATTGAGGTTTCGCAAGCATCCCTCTATTGTCAAAGTTTGGTTAGAATTTACAAATGAAAATATTGAACCAAAATGCTATAATCCTCGAACTGTGACATAGGTAATTTAATTCACAAGATTACATCGAAAGGTCCTCTTAAAACTCGGCATAAATTGGGATACCAAACCAGATATTGTATAGGTTCTACTTTACGTTCCAAAAATATTTCACGACCGATCAGGTTACATTTCCGTATGAAAAGGTCGAGTTGACCTCCTCATGTCTCACACCGTTCCTAATCTTTAACTACATATACCATCCAGTGTACTATAAGTACCATTGTAGTTAATATATGATATAGGATTTTTTGAGTCATAAAAACTGGTAGTGTATCGTATTTCAATATTAAAATTCACGTGCAAGTTATCGACTGTCTTTAGACCGTCGTATCATCCGTCAAAATTGATTGTCGTCCCTTGAATTTGTTTTGGCCCTGAAGAAGATTGTAAAACATATTCAGCTAACTGAATTTTCAACCAAAATTGAAGTTTTTTAAAAGAGACAATTATTGATTCTCAACCGTTTTTTTTTTTGAAAACTGAAAAACGTTAGTTCTGTACAAGTCGATGTTCCACTTTTGCAAAAAAAATTTTGTTTCTGAATTATCGGCTGAACTAATTTATACTAGTTAAATGCTGTATTCGATGTTCCAAACTCTTCTTGAAACAACATTTTAAGTGTAGGCAGTTCTTCGAAGGAACGAAAGAAACCATCTGAAAATGAATTTGAAAATATTGGTGTCGAATATTGTGGTCTCTTTCATCTCGAAAGTAGGGTTCGATGCCGAGTTGAAGAGAAAATCTTTAAAAATGTTCTAATGTGTAAAATTGAAATTGTTTTTTTAATGGTCCTATATCAACGAAATAGATGGTTCATTTTCTGTTGTTAATTATTCTGGATCAGGATCGGAATTCATTTGGGGAATCATAAACCAAATTCATTGGTCCGGTTTTTGGGCCAGTTTCAATATCATCAATAGCCCACCCCTTAAATTTGTTTTACTTCATTATATTATTACTTAGGTAAATAACATTAAACATATTGAAAGTTTGAGTAAAGTTTTTAACATTTAAGTAAACTCAGTAAAGCTCAGTCCAGTAAACAACTTTGCTAATCCATAGAAAAATTAAAAATGCAAGAAAAGTATTTTCAGAAGGATTCAAAAAGGTCTTAAAATTAATCTGCAGCATCAAGTATACCTATTCCGTTGACCGGAAGGCATTTTTCACTAAATGCAATGGAATTAAACGCAATGACAATGCTTTGTTGTTTAGTGATTTTTTCTACACCATGGTATGGATCAAAGCATTTTTAGCAGTAAAGCCACATCGATACAGATTTACAGCTAAGGAATTAGCAGTCTTGTAGGAAAACCTTTTCTGTTAATATTGAGGAACGTTCAACAAAGTCTTAGTCGGGTGACACCGCCTTTAACGCCTACTTCTGTTTTCTCATATCTTCATAAATCATTTTGCAACTGCCACTGGCATTATTTAGAGAAATTTTCAAAAGCGAGTTTTAAATATTTTATAAGAAAGTTCTTTGCGCTTTTCGATCGGAGGTAGCTTTTCATTTGACAAAGATGAATTTTGAGATTAAAGTTCATTATAAAGAAATTTTAAAATCATTCCTTTACAGAAAAAAAAAAAAATTTTCAAAACACTCTAGTCAATGAGTAAATTGGAATAAATTTTGAGAACAAAATAAAGAAAATTATAAATTAAAAATTCCCGGGATTTATGATGTAAATCGCGGGAGACGGGTTTA
This sequence comes from Tipula helvola, assembly GCA_963556165.1. NCBI lineage: Eukaryota > Metazoa > Arthropoda > Insecta > Diptera > Tipulidae > Tipula > Tipula helvola. The sequence goes on from OY744481.1 coordinate 133,986,799, forward strand.
TACAAATTTCCCGGGAACAACCCTCTATTTTCGACCAAAGTGCTCATTTTGGAGATTGTAAGCGGTATCACTACAGAAGCTGCTTTTTCAGGTTTGTCGGTTGTATTCAAATATCTATACACAGATAAAGCAAGGCCTGATTTGCACGAACTATTCCGAGTTTCATATCGGAAATTCACTACGGCCATATATTTATATTTAGTATTTTTATTAGTTTTATTTCCCAGTGATGAAACCCGAAATTAAATTTTCTGGTTATTTCTACCAAATGGATTTGTACAACCCTTTATTTAATTTGACATGAGCCTTGGTTGTCTTTCTGCCTGTTTCAACTTCATTGAGATTCTTCCTCTAATTTAATTTTGACGGATCCTCGAATGACCTGTCCGTTAAATTTAAATTTATGGGGAACGAAAAATTGGTGTTTTATAGAGTTCAATTTGATGTTGGTGTTGATAAACTGTGTTTAGTATATAACTATGTTTATTCAGTGTGAGATTAATTTGCCAACTGGCAGCTAGAATTGACCCAAATGGCCAATAGTGTTGTTTAAAAAAAAATATTTTCAAAATCTCAATAAGGAAATGATGCTCTTTAAATGTATAAAAACGATAAAAACAATTATGAGAAATTTGTCATCGAACCGGCATTTAACTACAGGACTCCGAAACATCAGTTTTTTAAGTATTGTGTGCGTTCTTCAGACCGGGCATTTTTTTTATATTAGACTCTCTTGATGATATTATGATGGTGATGATGAGTTAACAAAAACTAAAGTGGAGTGAATTTGAAATCTACAACTGGAGCTTCCCACTCAAGAAACTCGCTACTCTTACGTATTTTACTTTAAACAACTTACTTTATGCCAGGATTTTTAAACATTTTGCAAACAGATTCGTTCTCTTAGTAGAAACGGTAAAAGATTGTTTCTAAGATATTTACTGTTGGTTTATAGATCCGAATTTAGCTGTTCTTTCTCTTAAAATTCAAAGTAATATTTTTTTATTTTATTTTTTATTAAAATGATCTAATCGAATCTTATATTTTGTTCTTTGATGCCTTTAAAATTGCTTTTTTAGGATTTCAATAATCGAAGTTTTAGTCACCTACTACGGCAAGAGGTGGAAAAGTAATCAATCATACGAATCTATGTGTATAGTAGTGAATACCCTTCCCGGCCATAGGGGAATATAAACCAGAAATTAATTCTTAATATTTAAAATCAAAATGTTTCTACATAATAAGGCAAAATATTATTTATAAATATTATAATTTGTAATCTAGCATTTGCGGTTGTAATGGTGTATTATACAAACAAACTTTTATTTTTGGGAATATCTCTTTGCGTAGTTATTTTTCGTCCCCAAAAAAAAACTAAGTAAATAAAAGAATTATAGAAAATGTTCCTTGACTATTATTAAAAAGAAAATTTTTAATGAGATTTCTTTTTTTTTTTATTGAATTGTTAATTTAATTTTTATTCAGAGCTTAAAATGAAAATAAAAAGTTTTTAGTTTGAATAAAAAACCAAATAAATATAAATCGAATGTAAGAGTTCAATGTTATTGATTTCAAAAATTGATTAGGCTTTTAATGTTGAACTTGTCAAATATACTTATCATAAACAAGCAGTATTGAAATTAAAGTGTAGCAAAGATGTCAACATGAACCGTATTTTCCGCACAGTAATTTAAAATAACAACTCCATAGATGAAAAAATTACGAAGACATAATACTAAAATTGTTTAGCTCCATGGTATTTTGTTGTTGTCTCGATTCTTACCTATGTACTCTATATTTAGATTACAAATAATAAATAAAATTAGATTTTTCGATTTACAAATCTCGTAACGCACACAGGTAGATAAAACACATTCATCAATATGAATTTTTTTTTGTTATGAAAATTCAAATAATTTCTTTGGTTTTTCTTTTTTCTTCCATTTTTTTTTTACACCGAGGATAGAATGATCCTAAATAATTTATGGAATAACATTTTTGTGATTTTTTCGACAATGTCAGAAATTCTGAAAATTCATTTTATTTTCAATTTTCAATCATGTTAGAAAAGGTTGGATATTTTAAATTTATACGTTTAGCATATTACATTCAATTTATAGGGTGAACAATAAATTTACGGGACATGTACTTGCTTTACTCTTCTTTACTATGTAGAAAAATAATAATAACTCAAGTAATAATATTCAGAAGAAACGAAAATATGTATGTATGTATGTTTGTATATACATTCAAACCCGAAAATGTCTGAATTATTCAAAATGTTTTTATAGAAAATAAATAATTTTACAGCACACTACCGATTTCAAATTTAAATATTATTCTTCGGGAATTTTCCATGTTTTATGTTTTTGCATTGAACATTTTGAATGGCCAAATAAACAAAAACAAACCAAAAATCGAAATAAAAGAAAATTTATTATTCTTATTGATGATTTTATTACCATCTTTTTGTTCTTCTGGTTGTTGTTACTCGTAGTTAAATGAAAGTCTAATGTTATTTGTCTCACTTGAGAATTGAAAAACTTTTCTACGCTATCGAACAAATATCTACATTTGTGGTTTTACATAACTCCGATAAACCACCAAACGAGAATAAAAAATGTTTTAGAATTTTCTATTTTCATTACATAATACATATAGTATGTATATATATATAGGTACATAGGAACAGGTAATATTTAAATGCAAAACATGAATTGTGTTTTTTTGCAGACATATCATTAATTAACTCGCAAATGTTTCTATTTTGTTCAACACTTTTGTTGATCTGATCTTTTAACTATGCAAAAGACGGATGAGCCGATGCAGAAATTATGCAATATACGAATATAGGGAAATTCTATTTTGTCGAACAGGCTTTAACATCTCGTCGTACCAGTTCTTACTTGGTGTAAGTACCAATACATCACATTTTTTTATTTTATTAGATTCTAACTTAATTTTTCGGATCTTTCCGACTCTGTAACTCGTATTTTATTTTATCCTAAGTCCATTAATTTTTTGTCTTTCAGTATAACTATTATTTCTGAAATATTTGTTAACTAAAATATTTATAAAATATAAAATTACCGACTAAAATATATTTATAAATATAAATACCGGCCGCTAGATGTTTTTTCATATAAAATTTGTTTTGAACGGTTGGCCATGAATGAATGACAAAATGAATTAAATCTAACTAGGCTGTTTCTTTGGAAACAAAATAAAATCGAAAATAACTCAAAGAGAAGTTGGTCAGTGTATTAAAATCAATAAGATTCTTTCGGCTTTTTATAGACAAAATATATTAACAATAATGGAATTCACAACATTTTTCGACTTGATAATCAGAAAAATGAAGAGGCCAATCATTTAAAATATATCTACCGAATAAGTAGAAATATCATAAATCCCCCCTGTACTTTAACCCAAGATTCATACAAAGTGTATCGACGCTGAAGAAAATTGAGAACCATCCTTGAGTTCTCCATGTGGTAGTTTGGTTCCGTACTGGAAAGTTCGCACGTACAAAAAGTGCGATCTACTCTTCAGGAAGCTACGATCTACAACCAAGCTACAAAATACAATTCTCACTTCATACATTAAGTATGAGGCAAGAACGTACTGACCTAGCGAATTATATTCACTAAATCAAAAACTCAAGGAAAACTCTCATTTCTGTGTGTTTTATGCCCACACAAATAATAGAAAGAGAAGTTTGTCTGTGTATTAAAATCAATAAGATTCTTTCGGCTTTTTATAGACAAAATAATTAAAAATAATGGCATTCACAACATTTTTCGATTTTTTCAGATTAACAAGTCGAAAAATGTTGTGAATTATTGTTAATATATTTTATCTATAAAAAGCCAAACGAATTTTATTGAAAATAATTCAAATTACATTTTTCTCAAGAAAATACGTTTATGGTGAAAACAGACTTGCTGAATTTTGCATGCAACGCAGCAAAATAAATTTAGAAAACATTACTGCATATGGAATAAAACACATGTATTCTGCAAGTTGTCTCTATTTCTAATTTCGCTGCAAATTACTCACATCTGATATTAGAAAAATAAAACTCAAAATGTTTACTTAGTTCACGGTGTATACTGTTTATTGTTTTCTAAAATTTTGGACAATACATATAGTAAATATTGAATCAAGATGGAGGAAGCCATTATTAATTTTGTTCAGTAGCATGAATTTATTTATAATAAAACAGATTTATCAAAAAAAATTAGGATTTACCCCCTTGTAGTTATCTCAGACTTTCATCCCACGAAAATTTAAAATTACCACCGACAGACAACACAAGCGTAAAAACCCATCTCAGACTTTTTTTCTACACTATTAAAGTGCGTTGCCTACCCTTAGTTAAAAATGAATAAAAAAAATTAAAAATTCTTCTGATCAGGATTATGGTGGGCCTGGAAATTTGATATGTCGGTTAAGTAGGGGCTTCCAATTAATACCTCCTGGCGAATTCTGAACGAGGTTCGTTTGTTAGAATTTTTACTATATCAATAAATGTGTTGCCTTCCCTTTTTTAAAATGAATAAAAAAAACATAAAAAATTTTTTTTATCATAATCCTGGTGGGCCTGGAAATTTAATTGTATCAGTTTGGTTAAAGGACCCATTGGCTACCACTTCGCGAATCTTGAACGCGGTTCGCTTGTTAGAATTTTTGCTACATCAATAAATGTGTTGCCTTCCTTTAGTTAAAAATGGAAAAAAAACTTAAGGCAACACATTTATTGATATAGCAAAAATTCTAACAAGCAAACCGCGTTTAGAATTGACCGAGAGGTAGACTATGGGACCCCTTACTAATCCGATATAACAAATTTCCAGGACCACCATAATCCTGATCAGAAGAATTTTTTTCAAGTTTTTTTTTTAAATTCATTTTTTACTATGGGTAGGCAACACATTTATTGACTTAGCGAAAATTCTATGACGTAGGGATAATCCTGATCAGAAAGTTTTGTCTCTGTATTTTTTTTTATTTTTTTTTTAACTATACAAAAAAAATATTTAAATAAATAAAAATCCTGGGATGGATTTTTCCTGGGATGAAACTCTGGGATAACTTTAAGGGGCTTGGAATTTTATAGTGGACAAACTGAAAGCACGCTGGAGAACGTTGCGGGACAAATTCCTAAAAGAAAGAAGCAAACGTAATTTCAAAAATTCGGGTGATAAAGCACCCATCCCTAAAAGAAAGTGGAAGTGGTTTGATTCAATGTCACTTTTAAATGATTTTGACAAACTGAATTAAACGTAAGTGATTTACCTATTTCTTCCAAATTAATTTGATTTTTACGGCCACGGAGGTGAAAATATAAATTTACTCTAAAACTCGGTATGTCACACTGGAGGTGATAATACTAAGTTACTCTAAAACTCGCATATCAGTCTGTAGACGATATCACTAAATAACTGTAAAACACAATGCGGCATTCGAGATCTTAAGTCCGGTATGCAGTCAGTTGCGAAGTGAAAAAATGTATGGCAATCGTGGTAATTTTAAATCAAGTGCAAAGGGTTAGATCCTCTTAAACATGCATGTAACGGGCAGGCTGCTGTATTTGGTAAGTCGCGGTAATAGAAGGGATTCAGTCAAATAAAAATGTTACGATCTTCGGATCGGGTACAAGGACAGAGGAAACGAATACATTGTTGGGGCTATTCAAAATGGAGATAGCGAAAGCTATATAGGTAGACGATGTAGATAATGATGCAGATTATAACTCGGATAGTGATTATCTATCAAACCTAGATGTTCCGTTCGTAAACGAACCGCCCTTACCAGACTTACGGTTACAAGCAATTCATGCGGATGAAGGTGATGTTCCGGTTATTGCAGATGTGATAAGTAATGAAGCACCACCTCCAAATCGTGGGCAAAAATACAAAGGGCACGGTAGGCGAGATAGGTGAGATAACAACTCTAGTAAGAAACTACTAAGGTGTCTGGACCCGGTTCAATTCTATCAATTTAACAAACCTTCCCTTTTTTATTTGTAAAAAGGGCACACGGAAGAGCCATGTGTCAAATATTCAGTATGCTTCTAAAACAAAAGTTTTCTTTCTTGCTTAAAGTTTGAACTGATTCGATCGAAAACCGTAATGCCGTAAAATGTATTCACTAAAAATTGACTCCAAATGTATACACAAAAATTTGCAAGTAACTAATTATGAATTACAACTGCCAGAGGTTGGCCAGAACAGAGAACGGTCAAATTTGCCAACTGACCCAAATAAATGTGTATTGTATCATACATTTTTTTAAGATTGAGCTATTATGGATCTTGATCAAATTGGCCCAAATATTGGGGTCATCATAGAGTCACCATCATATTATTCTCTGTAGTTTGATAAAATATTTATGTTGGCATCTTATACGTAGTTGTGTTCTTATTGTGAACTCCAATATTCTAAATAATATAAAAACAACAATAATTAAAATACTTGAAGGGATACGATTTACGACATGCTTAAGCGATTATTACAATCCGCCGAAAAGAAAATGTAATCTCTTTATATAATCCAAGAAGTGTGATTTCTATTCGTTTACTGTATTATCGTCTTATCCTCTGTTATTCGCATAAGGAAGCAAAATTATTCTTTATCCTTATCTGTTTTTTAAAATTTTATTTAACAACACATTAAAGAAAGCTTATCAACTAAACCAAAATATTTTTTTTTTTAGAAAACATCACACACGCATACACACATACATACATACAGACAAAAAAATGATTCGATCTCCCTCAAGCAAATTATTCGAAATTGTTGTTTGTATACAAACTGAATTCCATCATACCCATTTTAATTCTGTTTATTTTCTGCTGAGTATACTTGAGAGATTTGTACATTTAGAAAAATAAATATTTCGTCGTATTTCTTCTTCTTTATTTTTAAATTTAGATTAGAATACGTTATCCTATTTTTTTATGACAACTAATTAAAATCGAGGCTGAGTTTTGTGTACTTGTTAAGAACCAGAAAACGAAGTATGAAAATTAAAAAAAAAGGAAAAAAAATGCGACCATAAATACAGAAAAGCATTTAAATAGAAAATGTGAACACTGGAAGAGAAGAACTTTTAGTATATGGCAAATAATAACAATAAACCATCCATGGAGCCAAAACGAAGAAGATATGCACTAGCTAGAAAACGAAGCAAAATTAGTGGAATTTCTATAGTATTTTAAATTATTTTTCTCTTTTGGGTTGATTTCAGCTTTTTTGAGTTTTTGGTTTGGTTTTTTTTACGTGTTTGTAGCTAGGACTTGAAACGATATTTTCATATCTTCCGTTTTAATTTTATTTTATTTTTTAACGTATGACAAAAAAAAAAATTGCAGAATAGAAGAGGAATTTTCATAAAACTTTTTCATTCGTTTGTTATGAAAATTTTCCTCTAAATTTTAGAATTCCTTTTTTCTGAATTAAAATGCATAAATTCTTCCTGTTTATTTGTATTATTATATCACATAAAAATGTATGTATAGATACGTATGTCGTGCTTTGTAAATAGTTTTTTATATCAAAATGTCTTTTGATCATAGTGACCATTTTTTTTTAATCGTACTTGTATAAGCAAAAGATTAAACCTTTGGTAGAATATTTTCCTAGACTCTCCAGTAGATACGCTTAGATGCAGATTATATCTAAGATGAACTTCATTCGCATGAATAACATCAGAGAATCGTTGTTTAGAAATAATAGACACACTACACCTGAAATTCGTAACACCCACACACAATTTGTCTGTAATAATTCGAAGAAATAATTGGCGATTTAATTCGTCAATATAAATAGCACCTAGCTAGGTAGCAATAACTGCTTGAGTATGTCATTTGATACAACTTGATTGTATTTAAAAACATTATTCACTTGTGAATTATTTTATTTTGTATACATTACCAGTTTAGTTAACCCTGAGTGTTAAAGGGATGATAAGCAATGCTCGAAATTAGTACGTCATATAAAATAAAAATAATCAAATAAAATAATTCACAAGTAAATAAAGTTTTTAAGCTCAAAAATTGTTTAAATGAAAATTTGTGATAAAGCGTGAATTTGAGTCGTAAGATGTCATTTTATAGTCTTAATGGCACAGGTCTAAAATTCACATTTTTTTATAACGTTTTTGAAATAGAGAGTCACCAAAATACGAAGAGTTTTTAGAATACTTGTTTTTGTAAACGGTTATTACGCTTATTTATAAATTCAATTACAAGGAATTTGAAATTGAAATAATACGTAACAGGGCCTAACTCGATTTACGCCATTACGACTTGTGGCCATATATGTATCTTGCTTGTATAATTACGTGATAACTCGACAGTCGTTCAATTCAGATCTGCTTTTTTTATTTCCCGCCTATTGAAACAGAAAACCGCCGCGTGACACGTGCTCAGACCATGCTATCGCTACCTTTCATACAGGGGTACGTCACAACCAGCAATAGCTGTTAAAACGCAAATGAACTGTCGGTAATATCCTATCAAACTTATCACGCGAACGATGTTACAAACAGCAGCACCTGTTACACCCATGAATGGATTTCAATGAAACCTAATTCGATTCGGCCAGCTTTCGAGGAAATTAAAGCAGCTGGCTGCTGGACCAAGGTAGTGTACTTTTATCAGTAGAATAGCAAAATCGGTCATAATAAATTTTATTAAAAGTAAAATGAAATTTGACGAAACCGTGAGCATCAAAAATTAACGTGTATCATTCCTTGTGAGTTTTCCTGCTGAACAATTTCCACTGTGTTGTAATCACTGATCTGATGAAAGAATTCGAGTAGGGACAACTCCGCGAAAATTTTGGGAATGAGGGGCCTACCAAAATCCATCTTTAACCTCTACATTCTTAGTCTATTCCTTGAACCTTTCCGTCAATCAATTCGTCACCAATTGCTTTCACTAATAATGGCCAACGTACAAAAGAAATTCAACATTCTAAAATATAAAGGGCTGAAACCTCACGAGGTGATCAGAACTTCGGTCTTTGGTATCTTCAATAATGTCATAAAGTTGGTGTGACAGTTTTGACATTATTGATTTCTATTTTAACCAAATTATATTTACTTATACAACAACAGAAAAACAGGTCAAAAGCTTCAATAACATGGGTACAGGCATCCAATTTAAAACGAAAAATCGTATTCTAGAACTTTATACCGAAAATAGTATAACAAACTATACTGATACTTCTAACCGTTTAACTGACTATATTCCAGGAACTTATCCAAAAACTCATTTTAGAATCCCATTTACAAATTGCATGTCAAATTTCATAACAAACGGGTAAGAAATAACTAAGTTCCATCCTACAAAGCCATATTCCAAAGCTTTATCCATAAATAATTTTATAATCCCATTTCCAACACACATATCAAATTTCATCATAATCGGTTAAGAAATAGCAAAGTTCCATCATACTTGGCCATATTCCTGAACTTCGTCCAAAACTCATTTCAGATTCCCAATTTGAATACACATGTCGAATTTTATCATAATCGGTTGAGAAATGGGCAAGTTCCATCATATTTAGCCATATTCCAGAACCTGATACAAAACTAATTTTAGAATCCCATTTCCATTACACATGTCGAATTTCATCATAATCGGTTGAGAAATAGCCAAGTTCCAACATACTTGGCCATATTCCAGAACTTCATCCAAAACTCATTTTAGAATCCCATTTCTAACATACAAATTAAATTTCATAATAATCGGTTGAGAAATAGACAAGTTCCATCATACTTGGCCATATTCCAGAACTTCATCCAGAAATCGTTTTAAAATTCCAGAACTTCATCCAAAAAACATTTTAGAATCCCATTTCAAATACAAATGTCGAATTTCATCGTAATCGGTTGAGAAATGGGGAAGTTCCATCCTACTTGGCCATATTCCAGAACTTCATCCAAAACTCATTTTGGAATCCCATTTGTAACATACACATTGAATTTCATAATAATCGGTTGATAAATAGGCAAGTTCCATCATATAAATACTTTGTTAACTATTCACTACATCCAAATCCAACCCCAACTCAACTCCAACTCAACTTCAACTCAACGCGCAAATTGACCCCTAATTTAACCTTCAAATCAATTCCCAATTCAATGCCCAATTCAATAATCAAATAAGCATATATAAAAAAATCGTAAATATTTATAAAAGCAGGTATTTTGGGTCAATTCGTATGGCAGGTACCCCACCCCTTTGACGTACAGTCTCCAAAAGCTTTTCAAATCTCCGCCTTGACCATAGAAACAGATTGGCGTAAAAAAAATCCAAATCGGACAAGCCGTTCTCGAGATACCATGGGTCCAGACACACAGACACACAGACACACAGACAGACGGACGGACATTTTTTTTTTTTTTTGCATTTTCAGACTCAGGACTTTCAAAACGTCGAGAAAAGTGGTTTTGGACCAACCAAATTTTTCGTCATTTTTGACAGGATTTCAATACTTTGGTCTTTTTAGACCGAAGTAATTATTTCTTAGGCAACATGTGGTTTATAGATGTGATCATTGATCGCAGTTCGCAGACAAGCATTAAAAAACTGGTAGAGCTGTCGATACATCATCATCAAATTATACAATGGATTGAAACCGAAAATATGTTATGTTATTCATTGAGCTTTTGAAGTATTATGAAGCTGGAATGATATCATTAAAACTAGCAGAATTTGTATAGAAATGGAAAATAACCAGAATGACACCAATTTTCAAAACTGGAGCAAGAAAATGATGTTTCTACAGAGGAATTAGATCAATATCTTGAATACCCAAATTATTTGAATGGTACTGTGCAACTCATTCAAATCATTATTTCCATCTCACAGTTTCTTCACAATAAAGAAAATATAAAGAGCTGAAACCTCATGAGGTGATCAAAACTTCGGTCTACAAAATTAATTCAACTCCCAAATCAATCCCAATTGAACTTCTCAAGTCAATCATCAGCTCAACCTCCAAAAACAATATTTGTGTAAAGTTTGGTTCAGATGAGTCAAGGCGTGTGAATTTGTTTAAATATCTTACAGGTTTTATATTCCAAGTTGAAACTTTAGCAAATTATATGTATGGCCAAATAGAATAAAGCTTATCTTCATAATGGCTTTTACTGAAATTTGACATCCGCGATAAAAATGGGATTCTAAAAGAATTTTTGTATAAAGTTCTGGAATATGGCCAAGTAGGATGGAACATGCCTATTTCTCAACCTACTTATAGATGATGTTCTGGAATATGGCCAAATAGGACGGAACTTGCTAATTTCTCAACAGATTACGATGAAATTCGATAGGTACACTGGAAGTGGGATTCTAAAGTTATTTTTAGAAGAAATTCTGGAATATGGCCAATTAGGATAGAACTGACATGTGCGATGGAAATGGGATGCTAAATTGATTTTTGGATAAAGTTTTGGAATATGGCCAATTAGGATGGAACATGGCTATTTAGGTGTTCCGCAATATTTCTTGAATTTGGCTCTTATTTTATCTCAGATTACCGACCCCAAATAATATAGCCCCAAAAATTCTTCAGAGCGTCAATAGTTCGATTTTATATTGGGAACTACTTACAGAATCGGCTTAATAAATTAGATATACAATTTCACTGAAATTTATTGATAAACGTGCGTATTCTGTTTGGCGCTGCAAGTGTAGAAAAGGCCTAGATTAGTTATGTATTTAAAAAACAAGTTTCTCTTTAGCAATTTATTTTTTATTTTTTATTTATGGCTTGTATTTATGTACCAAAGTATTATTATGACTGAGCAATGTGTTGGAATATTTGTTTAATTCTGGCCATGTTTCATTTTAGAAACTCCATTCTTGCCCCAAACGGAACTTTTGCAATTGCGCACCAATTCCATTGTAATTTAGTAAATAACTTAACCAATAAATTTGATGATAAATGAATTGATTTCAGCACATCCAAATGATGAATCAAGGTGGTGGCTTCTGAAACTTTCCTAGAAGAGATTTAACTACAACTCTATTTTCTGGCCAGTGGATGGTCGTCACCACCAAAGCAATTTTTTCTTTTTTTTATCAAATACATAACAAAATTCGGGAAGCAAAATATTAATAAAAATGTATCGCAATAAATTTGCAATGGTTTATTGTGGCTGCTCGGTTTGAAACATTTCGGTATAAAACCGAACAAAAATAATTTCAAATGGGTTTCAGGCATGAAACGTGTGACAGTAAAACTAGCTCCGAAATTGTTGAATTTTGACCAAAAGCACTTCCGAAGTGCAGAAGTTGCCGAGTGAAGTCAACCACAATCCAGAACTGCTCAAACAGCAATTCCACATGAAATTGGACAAAAAAACACATTTACGGGGGCAAGGTGTGCAATTATTTTGAAATTTGGGGAGATGGTTAATCTTGATTAAAAAAAAATATAAATTGAGTAAAAACTCTCTGGGATCAATATTCACGGAGTACCGTTATAATTCGTTTTTATCGAAACTCGAAAGTTGACATGTTTCAAATACGTGTATCTTAAGTATTTCTTGTCAGATTTTCACGTGTAGCTCATTAGAAAGATAATTTTACATACTTTCTATGTAAAGTACTTTCTGGTTAGAATATCTCGTAAACCTGACTTGATAGAGCAATTCTGAGCACGGATTCGGTTTCAGTATGAAACATTCCTTTGGAAACAACTATTCATTGTCCATTGGCAAAATTTTGCAGGGTAGTGTAATTTTTCTAAGTTTGACCTTCCTTAAAAATTGGAAATAAATGTTTAGTGTAATAAATTTCATATTCATTAAATTTTGTTCTTCCCATTTTGATTAATCCACTGTTTATAAGACACAATGTTTACATAGTTCATTATATTCCATAAGGTGACTAAGGTGCTTCTCCATTTTTAACAACCACATCGCAGCGCGTCGATTTTAGAATTCTGATATTTTTTATGATTTTACATTAAAATAGCTTGTAAATAAAATAACTTTATTGAATAAAACTGTATACATAAGAAGAAAACATGAATTACGTAGTTTGGAATTAATAATTATACTGAAATGTTGCATGTCGCCCTAATTTGTTATGACGTTTTTTTCTATAAAACCCGAACGCGTTGAGTCTCCATCATGTAAGATGGCTTGGAAGTCAACCCACTACACATTCCAATTGGAATGTGCGCTGCCCAGTTTGTAGTGGTTCATTGGGTGAACCGCTACAAATGATTAGGTGTATAACCCTTAGGGAAAGTACGGGAGAAGTGATATTTCTACTTTTTGTCGGTGGATGAATTATGAGTAGATGACCTCTTTATTTTACTGGCTCACCAAGTCGTAAATATTGGGAATGCTGTTACAAATGATATATTTGTCTATAGAAAAGCCAAAAACAATCATATCATCGTTTTAATGTATGAAGTCCATTTGGATTAGTACAAGCTGAAGTACAAGCCAGTTCAAGTCTGTTTCATTTGCATTATAAATTTGAGTTACAGACAGATCAAGTTCAATTATTTTGGGTTGCAATTATCTTTTAAATGGCTCAACAAGCTCAGTTGAGAGGACAACTTCTCTCCAGTAATTATAAGGAACCGCACACTAAAACGAATTTTAAAACATAGTAGCCACCAATCACTTGCTTGGAAAATTCTCTCGTTTGTTTTTATTTTACTAAGTAAAAGTTTCGCGTTTTATTAAAGCATATCGCCACTTACAGGAAAATTTGTATGGCCCTGCCGAAGAAACTAAAATCTTCTCCATTTTAAGGTATTCTAACAGTTTAAAGGTTCTTCTCTTACAGGCCTCGTAAAGGTGGTGTTAACCTCATTTAAAATTCCCTCACTTGATTTGTTAATTGCAGAAATTGTGAACTTGGCCAATAATTCCAGATTTTTCCTCTAATAAACCGCACTAGGTCACTGCACAAAGTTTATTTCTTACTGATGGATTTTCAACTTTAATCGAGGCAAATCACGAAAAAAGGAACAAACTGGGAATCCCGGATCATATGGAAATAAATTACATATGTATAAACAATTGTGTGCAATTATGGACATCCAAGAGTGTACAAAATCTAGTTCACGCTATTGAGTTTTCTAATTATTCACATTACCGAGTATAGTACATGTAATTAGAAAATTGTTCACGTTATCTGGAGCTCACGGTATACGGCCCTCATGTTATCGCAAGTCTACTGTATTTGGCCTTTATCAAAATTCTAGAAACGTCTTTTCCATTTTTTGTAAGAATAACTGCAAAACAGGTCGATTTTTTTTAAATTCTAAAATTTTACGACGTGCCGGAAAAAAATTTAAACGTGCCAAGTTTAGCACGCGTGCTACGTATTTGCCGTCACTGGTCTAGAGGCTGATTTTATACAAATTTAGTAATGATTTTTGGAAAATCGAATTTTCCCAGATTCCACATGAAAAACTTCAACTAAAATGTTTTCCGCAAGCCATATCAATGCAATCGATCTCCAGACATAACACTCTAGAGGCTGATTTTATTCCAATTTTAAATATTATTTTTGGGTTTCGCGAATTTTCCACGATGAACTGGAGCCAGGTTTTGCCATATAAGAATATTGGAAAAGGTCCTTAGTAATTTTTAGGCTAAAATCTACCGATTGATAACGACTTCATTTTTTATTTTCGGCTGGAATAACACAATCTGCGTTACCGATTTTTCGGCTAGGATAGCGCAACCTGCATTACCGTTGTTGTACTTCCCGATGGGGGTAACGAACTCTGCATTATCGACTTGTCAATTTCGCCTACTTTAACAGTATGACTTTCTCTAAGGCCATGGGCGAAACCGTTAAAAAGTTAAATATTTTAACTGTGGTAAAAATAATAAAATTTACCACATATTTTAACCGATATGCTGTGCGAATTGCAACCAGTTAAAATTGAAATTTAATATTTACGTGACTAATGATTTCAGCCCAGAAAATGAATCATTACGGTACAGAAACCCATAGTCCGGAAAACGAGCCAAACTAACAAAATAAACTATGGCAAATTGATAATTTGAAAATCATTTGGATTGATTTTCTTTAAATTTCAAACTCATGTTTTTCCTTTAAATTTTAATTTTAAATGAAAAAGTCGAATTAATGTCCCATGACGTAGTATGAAGTAAAACGTTGTACGTTACACGTACGTTAAATGATCGTCACAGAAGATAGAACACCAAAATTCTACAATGAGCAATAAGCCCTACATTCAGCTATAGATGGCCAAACACTTACCAGCAAGGATACTACCACCGATAAATTTTAATAAAATTGATTTGAAATCGGATAATGTGGAAATGAATAATTGAAGATTTAATAAAAATTAAAAATTTGGTTTAGTTGGAATTACCTAGAAGCCGCTCTAAAGTTCATGTTTTTAATGAATATATCACGATAAAAAAAGCATTTTTAACCTTATCATTATTTTTAATTAATTTATTTTCAATATCAATTGTTTCAACCTTGTTAGACCAACAAAAATTTACAAGACTTTGGAATTTAAAAGAATATTTTGGTTAATTTCTGTGCTCAAAACGTAAAACAGCTTAAGTCGACTTAAGCAATTTCACCTTTTTTAATATTCAACCTTTTCTAAATTTCCTCTAACCTCACTAAATTGGCTTAAGTGGCAATGCCTTGTGGCCAAAGGTTGTGGTCGCAAGTTATAGCAACTTTAGTCGGCATAAGTGTAAAATGAATATAATATTCAACTTTTTCTAATACCACGTTTACACCATAAATAATTTAATAGTTTAATCTGCTAATAAACTATAACTCTCTTTCTGTTTACACTAGGGCTTGCAATTAAATTCCCGGAAATTTAAGAAGTTAAAAGCATTCCCGTTTCCCATGCAAAATCTAATTTCAAGACACCTCTGTGTCGTTTATAAAAGAACTTTAAAAGAACAGACAACTATTATTAACCGCAATAACATTAAAAGTAACATTATTTTGCCATTAGAAGAAATGTTACCTCTTTAATAAAATTCCTCCAAGATCCAGAATTGAAGACAAAGGATATTATGCATGATGCATTTGGAGTGGAAAATTTAAACTGGTCTATTTTGAGAAACAATGTTACAGAGGTTATATGCAGTAGGACCACTGGAAGCGGAAGAAATGAAATTCAGTCAAAAGAAGAGCTGGACTACATGGTCTATCTATAGAATTAAACCAAACTATCGCCCTGTACTTGTATGTAAAACTCTGGCACAAGGAACAGTAAAGCGATAAATTTAAACCAGAAATGCAAAAAAAAATTTAAAAACGACCCACTATCAGGCCGCCGACACCCACCGAAAATGAGAGGAATTTTCCATTACAGAGGGTGGGTTTCTAACGAAACTTAAATCGGCAAAATTAAATTTGTTTTTTCATATTATTTATATTTATTTAAATACTTAATTCCACATTTTCCAGAATTATTTTTTTGGTTATTTTCGTTTTGTAACCGAAATCCCCATTTACCAGAATTATTAAAAACCAAGATTTTGGCAACGAAGAGCCAACCCAATTATCCATAAGTATGTAAATCAAAGGAAATCCAAGTAAAACGTGCGAATAACCTGAAATTTCTTGAATAATTGCGAATAACCTAAGAAATCGAAAAAATATCGAAATTTTCATTGATTATGATTCAGATTAACCCTGCAAGTTCCCAGAATCCAAAGCTACAAAGCTAACCGCAGAACATTGCCATTCGAAATTTGATTAAATTCGAAAATCTCTAATCTCGAATAATTTCAATAATATACCGAAAAGTCTGGACATTATTAATGAATAATTCCGTAAAGCCTGTAATTAAAATCTAGAAATTCCAGGAATATTTCGAAAAAAATCCGAAAAACCGTGGAATTATTTGTCAAGTACATAATGTTACTAAATACACCATCTCAAAAATACTCGAACTATCTATAGAAAATCTCGAATCACCGGATTGTTTCGAAACACCGAATTACCAATTAAGTCTCGAATATCATGCATCTCATTTTCATGCTAAACTCCAATAATCTCGAGAAATTTAAAAAAAATGAGCAAAATATGAAATCCGAGATAAGGGATTTGAAATCGGAAAGAGACCAGATTATCGAAAATCAGAAAAATTCCGCCGAAAACAAACAAAAAAAAACACCATCACTAATTGCAAACGGGTTTTACCAGTAAATATACTTTTTATTGACCGTTTACCCCTAATCAGAAAGATCTTGTAAATGAGAAACTATAAGCAAACTCTATAGAAAGAATAAAAAAACTTCCTATGTCATACAAATCAAATGTCCGCAGATGGGCGAACAGAAATAGTTTTTTTATGTTTTTCTATTTCGTTTTGTTTATTTTTTCTGTACCCCAACTGCGGATCTATATTCTTTCTATTCTTTTTGCTATAAGTCAAACGAACGCTAATTCATTATAGAGACTGACTGACTTTGGTCAAGTATCCGACATCCGTTGTTTTTTTTTTTTAAAGACAAAGTTTCTTCTAATGACAAAAACGATAAATTTTGTTTAGTCGCTGTTAGATATTTTTCTAGGAAGAAATTTTCAACAATTTTGTCTGGATTTTTATGAAGATCACAGCAAAGCAAATTATTATTAGCTCCTTTTTACAAATCAGATTAATCCTTTTTCGAATCAAGTTCAACCTTTTCTAATCAAAACATGATTTGCCACCCTGGAACTTTCAAAAAATCAAAACAACATTTTTTTCATTTTGTTATAGTTTAATTTAATCATATATGCTATTAGTTTGAAGGCCAAATTCGACTTATTTAAAAAAATATAATTTTCTGATTTTCTTAATTTGTTATCTATGACTTGAAATTTGGAAAGAATGTTCAGGACACTTGATTCTTTGGAAGTACCTGTGGTTTTTTTGATATTTTCAAAATTCGATTTTTTAGATCGTTTGTCTCAAAATGTTTACCAAACAACGAGATTTTTTTTTTAAATATGCGCCATTCGTTGTAAAATGTATATATCAAAAAAAAAAATTGCTACTTAGGTACTTCCACAGTTTATGTGTAATAGAATAATATACAACTTTTTTTTGTTCCAGGATGCACCAGTTCTGAGATCAGCACAACGCCGATTTTTTTTTTCTTTTTTAATTAACTCATTTTTAACGATGGTCACGCCAAAAATTTTTTTTTTGTAATCTTGAATGATTAGTTAATAAAAGTGTATAAATTTTTTTTTTGTAAAATTCATTATTTACTAGAAAAAAAATTCATGAAATCGACCTAGAATTTCGGGCTTCAAGGTGGCTCCTCCCCTTAAAGTATTATACTTTGCGGATACATCATGATATTTTTTTGCTTCATACTATTATACTACTGGTGTAATCGTGATATAACTCTCTAGAAAAATTATGAAATTTGAAATAAGTTGCTTTACCTTTTGACCACAGATTTATTCTGCTCTGGAAGTTCGATTTTAAAGTAAAATAATTTGTTTTTATCAAACATTGAGAAAAATTCATTTTAAATTAACATATTTTGAAGTCCATATTAACAAGTTTTTAACAGCGATAACTAATAAATATTATATTCAACACAATATGTAATAAAATATTTCCAATTTTCTTTATTGTTTGCTCGATCTGGCGAAATATTTATTCATTTTCATATCTCCATATTTTAAATATTGCTTGTAGGGTATTATTTTATTGTGTGCAAACAATAAAAATATACATTAAATAAAATTAGATTTTATTTTCTATATGTGCATACATATACATATTCTTCGAGCTTCGCCAGTTTATGTAGATTTATATACACGTTGTATATATTGAATGTTCTTATCAGATAACAATTTCCATTTCCACATAGTAGTACATTGTTTTTTTGTCTTAGATGTACTCGTACGTCCTCGTTGTTCATACTCATACATAAAGTTATTAATCAAGATAAAAAATGTTTTTTTTTTTGTTTCAGACAACTTCTTATTGTTTTCTTGTTTTTCCTCACTCTAGTCTATTATAATGTCTTGTATTGTGTGTTTGAATAGTTAGTTAGTATAAATGGAAGATATTTAGTAGGATTTCAACACTCCATTAATATTCGTTAGTTTCATATTTATGACCATCATTCTGCTATGTGATTCATCTTCAAATTGATCTAAAATAACATTACAAAAAGTTGTCACGAATTTATTTTTTATGTACTATATACGATATCTCAAACTGAACAAGTTAGGTCCGGACTGGTTAATTAATTTGTTGTTCAAAAACCGTGTTTTCTATTTGGATTGTTACATTTTGATTAACTTATAAATAAAAATGTGCAATGGGTTATTTATTTTTCTTGATAATTACTCAGCCATCTTCTTATAAACAAACTCATACGTAATAACACAAGCATAAAACCAAAATGAAAATGACAATTGTGTGTACAAAAAATATTTCCGCTAGGTAAATTTTTCCAGTGTGCTTTCTGTTATCATCGCACAGCTTCTCGACCTTTTTAGTTAAATAACAATAAAACTACTTCATGCACAAAATTTTCTTTTTTCTTCAAGGTACACGTTATCAGATTTGATACACAGATAATAAATAGATAAAATTTATTTAAGAAAATACGTATATCCTGTTATGTTATTATTGTTAACTTAATTTTCAAAACCCATTTTCTTATTTTGTGTTTCCTTTCATTATTTGTCTTATCTTTGCTACATAAAAAATTCATTATGACAAATTGATAAAATATTGGTCACATGTTAATGGATAAAAATTGGTTCCACTATATGTGTAAACATACGTACATACATTCAGAGGCCATTATTTATGCTGTTGTCGGTCGGGGGCTAAAACCCCTAAAAAGACGAAATCAAAAAAAAAAAAAAAGGAAAGTTAATAAATGAAAAACAATGAAAATTGATCTGAACTTTAATCCAAAGAAAGAAAATTTGTGGTTTGGAATGCTTTTTTTTTTTTTTTTGGTAGAAGTTTTGCTTACATATGAGCAGATATCTATACATATATGTCATTATGTTTTCCTATCCATAAAACTTAAGTCAACATTTTTATCTGAAAAATTTGTTGTTTTCATTCTATCACATTTTCCATGTTTTCTTCAATAGACTTTCACTTTTTTTTGTGGAAAATTGAATTGGATTAGAAAGTTTTTATTAAAGGTCATCATCAAGTTATCAACAATTACATGTATAGAGTTTCAAATTTCACTTACTACAAATAAATGCTACAGTAAATATGATTTAATACATATTTGTACATATGTACTGACGATTTGGGATATTTCACAAAAATTAGGTTAACGTAATTTAATGGGATACTTTATGGTTGACATTAAAAATGAAAGATATTTTTCCACATTGCCTTTTACTTTAAGATTTTATTGGTTATCTCTTCGGAGAAATGGGTCCATCGTTAAAAGTTATTCTTAAAACACAAAGTATAATTGAGTTTTCCGAGAAAAACATTTTAAGCATATTGATTTCCAAAAACTAGGGACAAACACACGCCTAGACATAAACAATATAACATTCCATTTACTTTGTAATATCGTAACAATAAAGATCGTTCAGGAATTTTCACTTTTAATTATGTATAACTATTGTTATTTTTACTGGTCAGATTAGTATGTATTTGTAAAATAATATTGACTCGAACGTTTTCTTTCCGCTTTGTTAATCTTGTGGCCAGTTTTACAATAAATCAACGTCGTTTTAATGATATATGTAATGTAGCTCAAAATGATGTTTTTAAGGCGAAAAAAAGGCATCCATAATAAACTAATGTTGTATTTATATTTTATTTCCGCGAAATTTAAAATTTTAACGGGCAATTTCTTGGAAAAAATTTGATTACTCTTTATGTTTTCCAAACGAACATCAAGCAAATTGTTTTTCTTTCTCATATTAAATTTGCATGTAATATTTAGTAAATATTTTTGGACAGTGCTATCAGTTTCTCATTTTCTTGGTAGGACCAAATAAAAAATTCACGCAATTGTGATTGCAAATAAAACATTACTGTGCTAAATGTCTTGTATCAGAAGAAAGTATACAAGCTTTTCATCCTATTCGTACCATATGCATTCTAATTTGTCAATGTAAATAATAACCGTGTTGTGCTTTATTTAAAACTGCGGTATTATTCATTCAATCAGCATTAAAATCTCGTTTTCCCACATAAATTCTAGGTAAAGAGCGGGATGGAATAAATCCATTGTAACTTGAAAATTAATCTTAACCCAACGATTTGCCTTATTTGTCTTATGATCTTTGCCCAGCGAGGGCATAACATTTTGCCAAACCTTTCTTATTGACATGCAAGATTGCTTCACGTCCCAATTCTTATGTACATCGCACGTTTGCCAAGAGTTTTCGCCTCCTTCCACATTCTTTTTATTTTAAATTTAAGTTTTTGGTATATTTTCTTAATTTTATTTATTTTAACTTTAAACGGACAGTTTGCTTTTATTAACTACATGCATTTTCAATTATAAGAACTACATGCATTTTCAATTACATATATAGATTTAAGCCAGAATTTTTTTTTTACCGAAATGTTGCACGGTAATTACAGTTAACGTCTAACGTGCTGGTTACATCCTGTAAATATACCATTTACGACCGAGGTGTTAGGCTTGATCTAAAATTGTGATGATAACCATTGACCGGCGATGTGCTGCTAAATTTCCTTCTATTGAATGGTTGAATACAGCAATTGTTAACCGTAAACGAGCTGCCCTGTTATTACTATAAATACGGTAGCATTGCATATGTCGGTAATAAGAGTCATTGATTTAAGCATACGGGTGAGGCCAACAAAAAAAAACGTTCGGTAATTTTTGTTTTTTATTAAATTTCCTTGCATTGTTCATATTTTGTTCTTAATGCTCAGAATTTTAGTTTCAGCTTTCTCTCCCTCTCCTTCGTTCCTTTCTCCGGTTTTCGTTTTTTGGGTCTTTCGCAAAAATTCCTTAACTTTGAATTTTATTTCATTTTACGCCCAAGGAGAAGTTGGAGGGCCAAATAATTTTTCTATTAGTAAGAGATAAATAGGTCGTGATCCATAAATGCGACTTGGTGATTTCACCCTCATTTGTTTCTTATATTATTGCCGTTCCTTGCTATCTAGCAAGGTTCATCCCAACTCTGGAAAATCTTACAAGCAGCTCTGAGCTTTAGTAGCAAGGTCAATTGCAATTTTTTTTTATCGTGAACTTGTTTTTTTTTTAACCGGATTTGAACCAGTTTTAAACCCGAACCTAAACCAAACTAGAAAAAAAATCAAAAAACCAGAAGGGAAATAAATTTGAATGTATGCATAATGTAGCCTCTTGATGTCGACGGAGTTTTCACGTTCTCTTCTCCGACCAAAAAGGTTTAGCAGTCACTGATTATTTTGCTAGCACAGCAACGATTTAATTTTTTTCAACTGATCTTATGTATTGGTTACTTTCACTTCACCGTATGAAGGTTTTACTGGTTTATCTTACTTCTATCATGATTTATGTATTTTACAAGAAAATTGGAATACATCTAGTAATTCTTTTCATTTCGATTTTAGGCAAGCTGAATACGTTTCTTTCAACAAATTTCTTGTCGATTCTGATATTTGTCCAACGCAGGGGGAAATTTGAATGATACCGTTTTAACGAATTACTCAAGTCTGGGGTTGAAAGATAATAAAATTGAAACGAATCCCGGTATCGGGAGCCATGTTACAATAAGCAACTACTTCGTCTTGAGAAACGTCGTAATAGGTTACATTCTGTATACAAGTTACACGGTGTTGAGTTTTATTCTAGACTCAACCTTGCTTGTAGGGAGTTGAAAATTGTATATTAGATCCTTTAAAATAACTAATGCTCGTAGTCACAACATGTAAAAATTCTACATCTGTAACTTTACAGAAATTTCTTATAGAGGAAAAGTTACAGCGTACTAAACATTGGTATTCACAAACTATAATAATTTCGATACTGTAAATAAATATATTTTGAATTCGCCGCGGTAAGAAAATTAGTAGGCTTTGTCAAAAATAAAATCATACCACATCCTTCTGGCTTGAAAATTTAATAAAGGAGAATGTAAGAGATTATTATAAACATTTACCTGATAGAAATAGGTAAATGCGTTATTTTTCAGCGAATGGGTTTTGATGGGGCGATTTTTGCGATTTAAATCCGAGCTGTCCACATAGAAATAATACATAATATATTTATATCTGTATTTCGTGCAAAATATGGCAAATTTTCTTGAATTTTATAACTTCCTAAATGCACAGAACTCTGTATGTACCGAAGGTATCGATTGTTTTTTCTCGAAAGTAATTATCTATCTTTAATTTGTAATCATTTAGTAACATCAACTGACACACCCAAATACAACAAATAGGGTCATCAACAACACCCTTGATACCTTCAGCTTAACGGCATCTACAAGGTATTTATTTAGACTTTAGCAGAGAAAGTAGAGAATGCAAAGTACGATTTTCAGTGACAAAGTGTTCCTTGGCATTAAGGCGTCTCGAACACTATTTTCGTGAGTTGGAACACATTTAGCAGAGCATACCATTTGAAAACGCCATTTACTAAAATGCGGAATTAAAGGTAAGCTACGTTTTGGATTGAGTCTTGGCTAAAAAAAACGTATAGCTGATTTACATGCAGGCCCGAATTTATAGTCGTTAGTACAATTATAACTCATGTTATAGCAACAGTTTTCCTATTTATAAACCTCACTACAAGATTTGTTTGTGAAGGCTGAATTACATTTCCCACTATAAAACACTAAGTACTACTGCATTTTCATATAGTTAAGAGAAAGTAGTACATCCAGTTTAACTCATTTTTTAAAATGAGTCCTCTCGAATTTTCACTTATAGTTTTAATAGGCGGGAAATATTTTTATTTCATACTATACCGAAAATCAATGTTTACGTGAGTGATTTCAGTCCGGAAAACGACTCATTACGGTACAGAAAAAACTGTCCGGAAAACGAGCTATTACCGTACAGAAAAATATAAAACCAAACAAACAAAAAAAAAAATAACTAGGATAACTTGATAATTTGAAAATCATTTGGATTGATTTTCTTTAAATTTCAAACTCATGTTTTTACTTTAAAATTTAATTTTAAATGAAAAAATCGAATTAATGTCCCATATAGTATGAAATAAAATGTTGTACGTTACACGTACGTTAAATGGTCATTACAAAACTCTTTCAAAATAAACATCGAACCCGTTTTGTAACAACTCATTTACAGCCCTTGTGACGTAAATAACTAGTTATTGTTAGTGCAACTGTAAGTATAAGTTATCGCTGTTTATGTGAGAAATAATTTTAGTTTTTATAAACTATAAGTACTACGAGTATTTACAGTATATTTCATCTGGGAAAATATTGAAATTAGGCATCGTATGTCTTGTTGCACTTTTATTGCTTGGATTGAAGTAAAACTATCGTTTTTTGAGAAAAAATTTTAAATAAAAACTTCTTAAAAAATATAAATAAAACTTAATTAAATAAATTAAACGATTATATAAAAAATAACATTAATGAATTTTTTATTTGTGAAAATAAAATGAAATAAAACACTGAATATTTTTTATCTTATAGTGACAATTTAAAATGTTTATATTTCTACATATACACGGACTAGTTTCGAGCAACCAAGCTCTTTGTCAACAGTCTTAAATATTCTAAAATATTTAAGACTGTTGACAAAGAGCTTGGTTGCTCGAAACTAGTCCGTGTATATGTATGTAAAAATATAAAAATTTTAAATTATCATTATCAGATAAAAAATATTTAGTGTTTTATTTCATTTTGATTTCCACAAATAAAAAATTCATTAATAAATAAGTGATAAAAGTGCACACACACAAATTGATCTCCTTCAACTTCAAAACAGTAATAAAAAAATAACATGTTTACCGACATTGCCGAAAATGATTTAGAAGGAAATGTCTCAGGTAAGTACTTTTAAGTTAGTTGTATAGTATGATAGAAATGCAAGGCAAATATAATTCATTTATATTGGAAATCCCAATTACTTGAACTCACATTATGATAATGGATTACATACATATGTAGGTAACATTGACTCCAATTAGTATCGTGAATATTTTTTTTTTTGTATTAATCCACCTGACTTCCACGTAATCGGGGCAATAGTTCAGTTTTTACTGGTGAAGAATTAATATTAAACTCAACGATTTTAAGGCGGTGTGCCTCACGTCGATTTTTTCGACTAAATTTCTTACTAAACTAAATAATGCTACCAGACGGCTAACGAAAATTCTCCTCGCGATTATACAGTTTATTACGGAAAAATTTAATTTCTGCCACAAAGTTTGTAGCGAAATGCTGATTTTATTATGTTATACGAGTGCTTACCAGATTTATAGAAATCCTCCCGTTGGGCTCTCTATGATTGTACTCTGAATCAGAAAAACAACCTTACGATGGTTAACCTATAATGTGCAGTTGAATTAATATATCGCCCGTTTTAAGCTTTAGATACATTTGAAAATCCGTGCCCTCAACACTTTTTGTCAAAAATAATTCATGATTGAAAGTATGATCTTTTCAAATCGAACCTTACTTATAGGGTTTTCGGATTAAACGAACCCGTTTCCGAAACGAAACTATTTCCAAAGCTATACGTTTTATGCTGAGTTTATGACATAGGAACATAGGAAGATAGGGAGTGTGACACGACCAATTAAATTATTTAAAATATTACAAGCCCCGCCTATTACTTCCACGCTCTAGTTGAAAAATTTCTTACTTTTGATCAAAGTAGGCTAGTAGGCGGGGCTGGTGAAATTTTAAATAATTTGGTTGGTCGTGTCACACTCCCTATCTTCCTATGTTCCTATGTCATATACACAGCATTACCGAATTAAAACAAAATATTTCCCAAATTCAATGAAAACTTGTACAGACCGAATGAAACTTTTTCCAAAATAAATCAATTTAAAGTCAATAAATACCAAAATCACTAAAAATTTTTATTTTTTATTGGTTAAACAAAACACCCATTTAAATGCATTAAAACTAAGATAAAATTGGAACAATGTCTGCCAACTGTTATACTATCATGTCGTTTGTAAATAAATAATAAATTTTGCACTAATTTTAAAACGATTCTGGCTCATTCCATAATTAAAGAAAAAATATCAGTCAGAATGTCAATTAATTATTGTATCGACACAACAGGGGGAATGATGTTCCCGATTTATCAATGTATCAGCGGCGATATATCGTTATTGCGTCTTCTAATGGAAAAGCGCCTAAGGGCAAAACTTCTCACCTAAATGTTGACTAACGGTTTTAGATACGTTTTTCACGGTTTGTTAATTTTTACCTGCCTCTATTTTGGATTAAAAATCACTAAAGTTGCTGCAACTGCGATTCCCACTTTTGTGGGCCGAAACTTTTGGGCCAAACAGAAGTTTTTAGTTTGTTTGCTTTTGCAAAATAATATGTTTCCGTTTTTGAGCGAACTAATTCATCTACGTTGTTGAAAATCTTAAGATTTTCTTATACCAATAATAAATTAATTTATGGGTGTGAAGTTTATAACAAAAAAATAACACGTATACGTATACAATTCCAATTGGAATTTTTGTTTATTCGTAAGGGTGAGTGATTTACACTGTTAAAACCATTGTTTTATGAAATAGACATATACAAGTGTAAGAGATGATACATGCTATCTTGTTTTAATATTATATCAATTTCCTTGTAATATTTATTATTGCGAAGAATGGGCATTATTCTACCCAATAAACAAAAAAGAGACTACCGCAAGATCCCATTGATGGAAATTAATAGCCTTATTAGTATAGGCAGTAGGGATTGTCGTAAGATGCCATTAGTGGGCAATAATAGCCTTAAGTGTCGTGATGTTATGGTTGTGTTGTCTGGTATACATTATACATACTTGTATATATAGGAATATAACTGAATATATTCCTACGCGACAACAACCATAAATATATGAAGTTTACGGGAACTATTTTGTTAATATTTATTGGTTGACTGATTTGACCTGATCTGTATTTTTGTTAATTTTTCTATAATCTACCTGACCGTATTAATTATTCATTTGTAAATTTTATGATTCTAATTATTGAATTCATTATGTGTTGTGGAGTAGTGCATTTCTGCACGAGTGTTATTATTTAGTGAGGATACCCAAGAGGACGAATATTGGACGGGAAGGTCTGAGTATAACCCTTATGTACTTCCCCCTCGTCATGCGAGGCTAACCGCTACCGTCATTGGGCCTGTGCCGATTATGTTAGTTGTAGAAATACTTACAGTGTTTGTTTGGTTTGATCTCCCAGGTGTTTTTAAAAAAAAAGAATAATTTTAAATTTAAATTAACTTCTTCAGTTATAAAATACGATTCTACGATTCGTTTTATTAATTTTAGTTTTTTGGTTTTTATACAATTTTGCATATATAAATTTCCACCAACAATTCTGGTGTTAATAACTTTTTGCTATTTGATGATTTTGCACTTACATTTAATTTCATATTTTGACACAATTTTTTGTTTATTGTATTTCTTAATTTTTGTATCGACACTTTTACGTTCATTGACATTATTCGTTTATAATTATTCTGATTTTTGTTCGCTTGAATGTTCATTTAATCATTTTAATTTTGTTTGCTTGAATGTTCACTTAATCATTTTAATTTTGTTTGCTTGAATGTTTGCCGAATACTCATTTTCTTTACTTAGCCTAAATGTTTGCAAGAGTATTACACCATATGATTAGTTTTATTTTTATTATTAATTTTTTATTTTTGCTACGTAACGTTTTTTTGTTTGGAATGTAAACAAAATTTGATGACCTACATTAATTTTGTTTTGTATAATTAATTCTGTGTGTTCTTATATAATACAATTTCTTATTAATATGTGCAATATGTGTACTTGCACAACACCTTCCTCTTTTGGGGAGTGAAATTTTCAGAAGGAAAATTTCACTTAAAATATGATAAAGTTTAGTTGCTAATGTCTATGAATTTCTTACAATGTTTTCTTAATATAATACTAATATTATTTCTATCTATTAATTTTTGTACATAAATGGATATTGGACATATTTGTTGCGACTGTCTGCTGTTGCTCATACATTTCAGAATTGTTCATCTCAAATTTGCTTGAGATTCACCTATCTTGATTAAGATTAGGCTCTGATGCGTCGTTGTCCATTGTTGTTTCTCGTGCTTCTCTTTTCTTTCAAGTTCAATTTTTGCTGGTTTTTTGGTTGAATAGTGGAGTTTCACTAAGAAGTTGGTTTAGGGTTCTTGTTGTTGCAGCTCTTATTTTTGTTGCATGCAGCTTATTATGAATTTTTATTTGGTGTTAATTATTTCTTTGTTATATTATTTGTGACTTTTGTTATTAATTTTCTTCGGCTGCCGTCTGGTTATGTATTATCTGTATTATGTTACAGGGTGATTATTTTCTTTTTATTTATAATGTTTTTATTTTATTGTTTTATATTTTTATAAGCTGTTGTTTATATTATTAGATTTTATTATACTTCTGTTTTATTGCGTTTTTTGTTTTTATGTGTTTTACATTGATGAGCGTCTCTAACGGTTCTGTCTTCCTGTGTCTTCTTCATGGGTTGAGGTGTTTTCCATTTCTTCCTTGTTACTGTATTTTATTTAATTTCTTAACCTAGGCTAACCTAATATGTATGATAAATATTTTTGTAATGTGATCTCTTACTATGTGTTATATAAAATAAATTTTTCTTGAACTTGATTTTTTATATGCGACTGCATTTATTTTTATTTATGTTATTGTTGTTGTAAATATATATGTCACTTCCATTTATTTCTTTTATTATTATTATTTTTTTTTTTTTTTTTTTGAAATTGTCTTAAATACCTATTATGAAATTTTACTATATTACTTAATATTGTTTCTATTCGATAAAAAAAGTTCTGTTTTTATGTTTTATCTCTACTTTCAAACAATCGAATTTAGATCTATACATTTTGTTACTTAAAATATGCGTATATAAAATTCTCTTAAGTACTATGAAATTTTACTATATTTAATCAATAATTATTGAATTTTGAGAGTATTCTATTTTATCTTTAAATAATTGAGATTAGATTTATACTTCTGCTATAAAATTCTTCCATAAAAGATTCTTAAGAAATTTTTCAAATAATAATCTACCATTTATTTTATCTTATTCGTCTTATTTATAAATGTTACTATAACTATCTAGTGTCGATTTTACTTTGTTTTTCTAGTTTTACTTATTATTATGTTTGCAATATAATCAATATTTTAATACTATGTAATATGTGTTAGTTGAATTTTGACTTGTGTTTTATGTGCCAATTTTGACTTGTTTCTTCATGTTTGTTAACATTGATTGATACATGAAGGAAAAAGTGTTTTTCTTTTTAAGATGTAGCTCTGTTTTGTCTCGTGTGTTTACCCTTTAAATTATTTTTTCAAGTGTTCTTTCTTCTAATCTGTTTTTCTGCTTATTTTTTCTATGATCCGTGTCAGTATTGTTTATTACTATTTTTGTATCTCTTTTTTGTTTCATGAATTTCCTTTTGGTTATCATTGCTATTACCAATACTACTATTATTAATCCGACTGTTCCAGCTGATCCTATACTATATTTAACTATTCTATTTTGTTTATGTTTTAAATCTATCGATCCTGCCATACTTTCTATTTGGTTTATTATATTACTTGGGTTACTTATTACGCTATCTTACTACTACTTAATCAACTATGGTAATCGATATGAAACTGTTTAGTTATAGTCTTTCTTGTTTATCCTATACCTGTAGTCGGTATGTCACTATTCTCTGTTTTAAAATTTTGTAGTCGTTCCAGATTTGTACAGTTAACTTGAAAATCTGATATTTTCCGTCGGCTAACTTGGAAATCTTGCATGTTCGTTTGAGTTCGATGAGCGTCTGGGCTCGTTTGTGTGTGTGCGTTTCCTATGGTCGGTGCTACTATGTCCCTGCTTGCTTTGTACTGTGATACTAGAGTAATTTGTTTTGGTTTGATACCCTCGTCTGGGTAGAATAATTCTCTCATTGAGCTTCCATCATCTTCCTCTTGTTTGTTTTCATCCAATATTTTTTGTATTTCCTGCTTACTTATGCGTTTTCGTACTGCTTCTGAGTGTGTCTTTACGTTTGCTAATTCGTTCTTTTGTATATGATTCATTCTTTTATTTCTCGTTCTGTGATAATTCTTATGTAGACGTTCTATTATTTGAGATATCTTTATACTGCTGTGTATTGCTAACTTACTTCTGAATATTTTGTATTTTCCGTGTATTCTCGTTAATTTCCTGCATACGTGCTGGTACCAATTTATCAATTTCATTCTGACAATCAGCGCTATTAACCAGATTATGGTAAATACATCGTTTGATAATTCATTTCTTTGCTTTCTGCTTTCAATCGCTTGTTTTCTTTTCTGTACTTTGTCTGCTACATTTGCTTGATGCGGTGGGATGTCGGCATCTTCTCTATTAACTATACTTATGTTTGTCTGGTGCGGTGGAATGGCGGCACTTCGACTTGTTCGGCACGATGGGATGGCGGTGTCTTGACTTGCTTCACTCGGTGGGATGTCGGCGTGTTGCTTTGTTTGACGCGATGGGATGGCGACGTTTTCTTTTGTTTCACGCGATGGGATGGCGGCGTGTTGATTTGCTTGACGTGGTGTAATGTCGGCGTCTCGCTTTTCTAATTCTTTAAAATTTGTTAGGTATATTCTTGGAATTATACCCATTGGGAGATTGTATTCATTCTGGTCATTTAGCATTAATTCTTCATTTTTATCCGGATCCAACTGCGGCGGCTCTCCTACAGCTGGTTGGACCCGTTGGAGTTTTCCGGCATATTTGTGATTGCGTTTATTTTCATATTACTGAATCTTCTTTCTAGTTCCTTGTCTTCCATTTGTCTGTTCTGTTGGTTGTCGTTCCTCTGATTCCAATTGTCTCGGAGTTTGCTTCTGCATTCATTAAACGTATGTCCCGTCGTTGTCTTACAATACGAACAATATTTTGGTGTGAAATTACTTCGGTTCATGTAGCTTGTGTTATTTTGTGGCGAGTAGTTAAATCTATTTACTGGAGTTCTTTCATAAGTCTGCTGAGCTTGCGTTGAAAAATTCTGTCTATTTTGTGCTGGTATGTTGTTATTTTGATGCTCATTCCTGTAGTAATTTGATTGCTGGTATCTTTGAGGGTTTGTTGGCGTTTGTGATTTTACTGTTCGAGCTCTCATCTCGTCTCTCATTCTAGTTCGGCAATCCCTGAATATATGGTTAGGTTTTTGGCAGTAGTAACAGATCGTCGGCATCGGATTCATATAACTTGTATGTGTTTGTTGGCTTGGTATTGTCTGTTGTGATTGTGGCTGCATGTTGTTTGTTAGCAACAACATCTGTTCAATTGTTTCTGTTTCGTTCAATATGTCCTCTACCGTTTTTGCCCTATAAGTCGCTATCTTCTCTCTGAGGATCATATTATTTAGACCTCTCTTAAACGTCTGTATCGCTGTATCATTAAGGTATTCTATATAAGTTTTGTCAATATTGTCACACTTGTATTTTGTCATATATGCTTTTTTGTATTGATCCAACGCCTCGCGCAGCCTATACCCAAAACATCGTACTGTTTCTCCATACTTTTGCTTTATATCCAAAAAATTTCTGTGTAATTCTTCCAGGCTATACACCTTGGTATACATCTCAGTCAGTATTTTTCTTAACGTCACATAGTCGTCTATTTGCCTTCTGTCAATCCTCATGTACGCTTCACCTGCTAACCGTAATTTTATGCATCTATTGAATATCTGTTTATGTTCGTTTGTTTCTAGTGCGTCATATATACCATCTGCAGCATTTATGAATCTGCTCAACTCGCTCTGACTTTGCGCCACATTCTCTCCATTGAATTCTGGAACGTAATTCATCACATCTTTCTGTATCTGTTGTAAATTCATTTTTGTATTTTGTTTGTCTTCTTGTGCTTCCGTTATATCTTCTACCTTTTCTTCAGTGTTACACTTCTTTTCTATTTCTGCTTGGATTTTCGTGTTTGTATTTTCTATTCCTACCGTTGCTTGTATACTTGTGTTTGTTTCTAATTTGATATTGTGTTTGTCAGCGGGTTTCACCGTCGGTTTTGATTCAGCAAATCTTATCGGGATGTTTGGTATGTCCCCTACTATTTCCTTTAATTTTAGTTTTTTGTTGTTTGTTGCTTCTTGACTACTAGACGTTTGGTTTATTTTTTCTTCTGGCTTTGTTGCTTCTTTTCTTGTTCTTGACTTGGCTTGGCTACGGTTTCGGTGAATCTGAGCTAATGGTACGCCCTGGTCGTCGGTTTGTCGCTTTATTGGTGATCGTGATACTCTCGGTGCTCTTGCAAATATAACTTCTTCTTCGATCTCTGTACTGGTTTTTGATTTATCGTTCATATGTCGTTTTACTTGTCGTTATTTCGTCAATATTCCTAACTTAATGTTAACACTACCGGAATTAAGTAATCGTAATAGCATGATTTCACAATATTAAATAATAATTCGGTTTGTTGATACGTTTCAAATCACCTTACTCGTTTATAGTTCTCGTAAACTAAACTTAAAACTATTCCGTTACAAGTTCGAGTTTCTACAGCGCCAAATGTTATGGCGTGTGTTGTCTGGTATACATTATACATACTTGTATATATAGGAATATAACTGAATATATTCCTACGCGACAACAACCATAAATATATGAAGTTTACGGGAACTATTTTGTTAATATTTATTGGTTGACTGATTTGACCTGATTTGTATTTTTGTTAATTTTTCTATAATCTACCTGACCGTATTAATTATTCATTTGTAAATTTTATGATTCTAATTATTGAATTCATTATGTGTTGTGGAGTAGTGCATTTCTGCACGAGTGTTATTATTTAGTGAGGATACCCAAGAGGACGAATATTGGACGGGAAGGTCTGAGTATAACCCTTATGTACTTCCCCCTCGTCATGCGAGGCTAACCGCTACCGTCATTGGGCCTGTGCCGATTATGTTAGTTGTAGAAATACTTACAGTGTTTGTTTGGTTTGATCTCCCAGGTGTTTTTAAAAAAAAAGAATAATTTTAAATTTAAATTAACTTCTTCAGTTATAAAATACGATTCTACGATTCGTTTTATTAATTTTAGTTTTTTGGTTTTTATACAATTTTGCATATATAAATTTCCACCAACAATTCTGGTGTTAATAACTTTTTGCTATTTGATGATTTTGCACTTACATTTAATTTCATATTTTGACACAATTTTTTGTTTATTGTATTTCTTAATTTTTGTATCGACACTTTTACGTTCATTGACATTATTCGTTTATAATTATTCTGATTTTTGTTCGCTTGAATGTTCATTTAATCATTTTAATTTTGTTTGCTTGAATGTTCACTTAATCATTTTAATTTTGTTTGCTTGAATGTTTGCCGAATACTCATTTTCTTTACTTAGCCTAAATGTTTGCAAGAGTATTACACCATATGATTAGTTTTATTTTTATTATTAATTTTTTATTTTTGCTACGTAACGTTTTTTTGTTTGGAATGTAAACAAAATTTGATGACCTACATTAATTTTGTTTTGTATAATTAATTCTGTGTGTTCTTATATAATACAATTTCTTATTAATATGTGCAATATGTGTACTTGCACAACAGTGAACGTAATGGTGTATACCCCATTTCTGAACGGTGGGGAGGAATAACCAATTTTAATTTTTTTTGTTACGTCATATCGCTTTTGCTCGGTTGATTAATTTATTGTTCAACTCAATAACATGGATTTCACAGGAATTGTCGCAAGATGCCACTAATGGGGAACAATAGCCTTAAGTGTCGTGAACCTAATGTTGTATACCCCATTTCTCAACGGTGGGGAGGAATAGCAAATTTTAATTTTTTGTTACGTCATATCGCTTTCACTCCAAATTAAAATTTAGTATTCCTCCCCACCGTTGAGAAATGGGGTATACCACATTAGGTTCACGACACTTAAGGCTATTGCTCCCCATTAGTGGCATCTTGCGATAATTCCTGTGAAATTCATGTTATTGATTTAAACAATAAATTACTCGACCAAGCAGAAGCGATATGACGTAACAAAAAAAAAATTTGCTATTCCTCCCCACCGTTGAGAAATGGGGTATACAACATTAGGTTCACGACACTTAAGGCTATTGTTCCCCATTAGTGGCATCTTGCGACAATCCCTGTGAAATTCATGTTATTGAGTTAAATATTAAAATAATCAACCAAGCAAAAGCGATATGACGTAAAAAAAAAATTAAAAATTGGTTTTCCTCCCCACCGTTGAGAAATGGCACATACACCATATGATTTATTTCACTTAAACTATTACTGCCAATCGTTCTCGAAAATATATTATTTTTGTCAAAAAATTCTAAATCTTATTATGATGTTTTTTGTTATAAACTTCACACCCATATTAATTTAATATTTTGAAGGCAATTGACGAATGGAACGGTGTGCCCCAGCGGACAATAGTGAAGTATAAGGCTATAACAAAAATATACTATATGAAATTACTTATATGGAAATATTGTCTATTTAATTTACATTTTTATTTATGAAAATTGTAATGATTAGAAAATTAAATTAATCCCATATATAGTTTAAATTGTGATTTTAGTATATCTGATTCATTTGGGACATTTTATTCATTTTAAATATTAGAAAGTTGTACTTAAAAATTGCAAAAATTTAATGTTAAACTCACTATAAATATATATTTCGGCCACCATTTTTGGAGCTTTATTAGACCACATTTGCTACGCTACGACTTATTAATACAATCTAAAATTTAATATTTTTAAAACATTTATGTTTTTGGTAACACTAGCTTATTTTGAAATTTCTGCAATTTTTAAGTACAAGTTTCTCATATTTAGAATGATAAAAATGTCACGAATAAATCAGATATACAAAAATTATACTCTAAACTACATATGGGATTAATTTAATTTTCTAATCATTACAATTTTCATAAATAAAAATGTAATTTAAGTATACAATATTTCCATATAACTTCATATAGCAAATTTTTGTTATAGCCTATCACATACTTCAATATCGTCCGCTTAAGGCGCTTTTTAAAATTTTCCATTCGTCAATTTTATGTACGAAATATTGAGAAATTCCAAAAAACACAAATTAACATTGTAAATTAAGCAGCACGCAAACCAAAATGAAAAGTATTTATATGAAATTTCAAATAGTAAGCATGGTTATTTCCGTCAAAGAATAATAACTTTCGGTTGACGTTCCAAAAATCGCTGTTTAGGATAATGAAAAGCCAGGCACAGCTTGCCTTATTAAACCTTCTGCATGAATAACTAGCATGAACTAGTCAATAATTTAGAAAAGTAAATGATTTAGTCGAAAAAATCGGCATGAGGCACACAGCATAAGTCAAAAATTCGATTCTGCTGGGAATGCTTTTGATAAAAGTGAGTTACACATTGTCATCATTTTGTCATTAACCTTCTTTAAGTTTAGCACAAATATTGAAGTAGGACGGAATTTAGTGTGTTTTCACACTTTATCCTGTGTGCCGGAGTGTTTTATAATTATACTTTAGGTTTTATTTCTCAAATTAATCAGAGGTCATTGATGTTCTCCAATTTAACTTCGAACCACAAGTACCTATGTCATTAAGTCATGTTTTATTTGTTAATTATGATAAAATGAAATTTATTTTACACTTTCAGGTCCATTTGCCTGTTACGGATTCTGAGTTCGAACAATCAGATTTACACTCTTCTGGTTCTTTTAAATCAGCATATTTGCCACAAAATAGAGTGAAAACCAGAAAAAGGTCGAGAAACCTGATTAGCTGGCAATCCGAATTATCGTCATGTTTTATGATTTATAGTTGACTACAAAAATTATGTTCAAAATTGTATTGCAATACTGCGACAGAAGAATTATGTACAATAGTAAAAAAAAAAAAAAAATTTCTTATAAAAACTACAACTTGACTTACAATTTAAGAATTTAAAATTTTCCCAGTCAAAAAACTATAACTAGTGTACACGACAAGTAACGCGTTTACCTGTTTCATTTTTAGTAAAGAATATTCTAAATTAAACCTTTGTGCATAAAGCTTTAGTTGAAAAACCTAAAAAGTGATCTCCTGAAAATTAACGATTTTATATATAAACATGGGACGGGCAAATTCAAAATTTAATTATTTCCTTTCAAAATGGGTACTTTGATTTTATAAATTTTGAGCAACTTTTACGAAAAAAGATAAATCAGTTCACCTTTTTCAGGGTTTCCCGTTCTTTTTCACCAAAAAAAGTTGTGTTGCAGTAAATAGTATTGAATAATACTTTTTGAGTATTCCTTCTGATTTAAATACAAGGAAATCATACTAAAACGCATTTTTTATTGTACATTTTGATCTGTGGGAAAGGAACGAAAAGATTGAATGTAAATCAGCTATAATGTAACAACGCTTATAGTGATCACAATCCATCACTATAAACATTGCTACGAAATATTCAAGACAACCAAGTAAATTCGAAATTCAAATTGAATTTTTTACATGGTTTTGAAATGATTTTTGAAAATCGTTGCTATAACAATAGCAATAGTTACGACTATAAATTCGGGCGTCAATCTTTTCGTTCTATTTCTAAAAAATAGAAGCACGAAGAAAAGTGCGAATATATTTTTTATCCTTATATAAAAATGAGACGGACATACTAAAACTTTTATTTTTTCCTTTCAAAATGATAACACTTATGCTGGAAACACATGAGCAGAATTTCTGCTAGCATCGCTGCCGGCAGAAATTCGGGTGAACTACATGAGCGTCGTTTTTGATAAGCAGAATGTTTTTTTGTGACATTTATTTGATACATATTTAATTTTAATGTACTATTTTTTTAAATGAATGATGCATTATTTTGTCACAAATTAATTAATTTTTATCCTCCATTTTGGCACTTGTCACCCAAAACTTATTTTCTGTCAACAAATTAAAAAAATGGATTGCAAAAAATAAAAACTATACAAATTGTACTAGATTTGTTATCGTTTACGTAATATAGCCTACTGATTCGCAGCAAAATTAGAAATAGAGACATGAAGCAGAATTCTACATAACAAGCAGAATACATGTATTTCAATTCATTTAAACTAGTGTATTCTAATTTTGCTGCTTACAGAAATCTGCTCATGTGTTTCCAGCATTAACGGACGCGCCACGCAGATTTACGTTTTTTCATTGCAACTTCGAAAGACAGGCTTCTTAAAGGATGGGTTGTTCATCTCTATCTTTCACGGTTTCCGTCTATTTTTGAAGAAATTAAATAAAAACGTATACGAAAAACTACGCTGCGCGTCTTTCGAAGTTACAATGAAGAAACTTAAATCTACGTGACCCGTCCGTTAAGTGTTAATAAATATTGAGAATCTTTTACGAAAAAAGATACAACAGTTCATCTTTTTCAGATTTTTCCATTCTTTTTCACCAAAAATAGTTTTATGTTGCAGTAAATAGTATTGAATAATACTTTTGAGTATTTGTTTTCATTTTAATACAAGGAAATCCTACAAAAATGCATTTTTTGTCATACATCTTTTGTCTTTTAAAAAAGAGCAAAAGATTAAATGTAAATCAGCTCTTAGGCCCGAATTTATAGTCGTAACTATTCAATATGAATTTCTAATTTACTTTGTTGTCTTGAATATTTTGAAGTTAATGTTCATAGTGATGGATTTTGATCACGATAAACGTTGTTACATTACAAACAAATCTGAGGCCCGAATTTATAGTCGTTGCGGCAACTATAACTTCTGTTACAGTAACAGTTTTCATATTTATAAACCTCACTATAAAATTTGTTTGTAATGTAGCAACGCTTATAGTGATCAAAATTCATCACTATAAACATTGCTTCAAAATATGAAAGACAAGAAAAGAAATTCGAAATTTATATCGAATTTCGAAAATCGTTGCTATAACAATAGCAATAGTAACGACTTTAAATTCGGGCTAATAGTGAGGTTTATAAATACGAAAACTGTTACAATAACATGAGTGGTTGTAGTAACGACTATAAATTGGGGCTTACTATTTGACAGCAAACACCTTATTATGGTTCGAGTCTTGGTTTAAGAACATTTATTTTGGTTTGTGGGCATACTAAAATAAATGTTGAAATCTTAGTATGCGTATTGTTCTCATTGCCACATTAAGTGTATTGCTTTGGTAAAAAAGGATTAGATTTAGGTTTGGATTTAAAATTTCAGAAAGCAACCCGCAAAGATTTATTTTTGAACTTAATTTTTCTTTGATGTGTTTCATATGAAGCAAATTCTAGTGGTAGGTATTGAAACTAAAAATCAGATTTGATTTAAGTAAATTCAAAAAATAATTGGATTTAGCTGAATCTTTTTTGGATTTATGTAATGCAATTGTTGTTGTGTTTTTTTGTAAATTTACCAAAGCAATACACTTATTGCGATTTAATAAATCGGATTTAGTGAATTTTTCGAGTTTAGCCGTAGTGTAGCAACCCTAGTTTTGGTTAATCGCGTTTTGTTTCGTAGATTACCTGAACCAGTTTAGCTAAATCGGATTTATTAAACCGCAGTCTGGCAACGCTATAAGCCGTAGGCAGAATGCGGTTTAATAAATCCGATTTAGCTAAATCATTCAAGTACTCTATGCAAAACAAAGCAATTAGCTAAAATTGAGGTTGACATACTGCGACTAAATTCGAAAAATTCACTAAATGGGATATTATTAAACCGTAGTTTAGTGTGTCAGAATCAAAAGTACATATTTTGAAATTTGCGTGGAAATATTGATTTATAAGCAAATGTCTACTTTAATAATTATTTATGTATTATGGTATGTGGATAAAATATACTTTGCTATTAAAAAATATATATAATAAAAGTGCATGTTTATGATGCAAATAAATTGATTACTTCGTTTAATACCACCGCCATCAAAATGCCTATGTTTATCATAAAGGTATCGATTATCATTAAAAATCAATATCAAACAACGCATATACATACATAATCATAACACAATACGAAATAATGGCAGAGAGGCATTATTGGAAATGGATGATGGATATTTGTGTTGAAATATTTTGAAAAATGGGGACTGACTTTACTGCTCTTTCTAGTAATATATTTTGGAAAAGAGCCGAGATATATTCTGGAAAAAAATTAGCCAAGTTACAGGCTAATCGACCATTTTCCAAAATTAATTTAAGAATCCTATTTCCAACTCATTACTTGTCGAATGACATCATAATCAGTTAAAAAATAGCCAAGTAATAAGCTAATTTTCCATATTCATAAACTTCATCAAAAAATCGTATAACAATCGCATTTCCATCGTACCTACCGAATTTCATCATAATCGTATTCAAAATAACCAAGTTCAATTCTATTAATTTCCATTAAAGTTATACCGCGCTTAATCATAGGACCGGTCATAAGAGACAAGCTAAAAGTTTATATAACGATCTCTATAGCAGTATTAAATTCAAACACCAGCTCATTAGTTTA
The DNA here is from genome assembly GCA_963556165.1 of Tipula helvola. NCBI lineage: Eukaryota > Metazoa > Arthropoda > Insecta > Diptera > Tipulidae > Tipula > Tipula helvola. Next base: position 134,026,475 of record OY744481.1, read on the forward strand.
CCATGACCTTCCAAAGGTGTTTGTTTAATAAAAATTATTCATTGAATTTTCATCAATAGAAATTAGACACGTACAAAAATAATTCGTCCCCCCTGTAATCTATGTTAACGTTAATTGCATAAAAACAATTATTGTGATTTAAAAATGATAATGAAGAACATCAGAATTCCGGAAATTCATAACCGCACGTGCAGTGGACTACTTTCAATTGTTCATCCATTCAAAAACAGAAACAGATGATTACATCATAATCGTATTCAAAATAACCAAGTTTCATTCCATTAATTTCATCTGAAAATCGGTTTAGAAATTAGAATCCCATTTCCACCTTACCTATCGGATTTCATCATAATCGTATTTAAAATTACCAAATTCATTAATTTCATCTGAAAATCGTTAAAGAATCCCATTTCCATCGTACTTGTCGAATTATATTCATCATAATCGTTTTAAAAATAGCCAAGTTACAAGCTAATCGATCATTTTCCAAAATTCTTCTACAAAGAACACATAGAAATCCTACCAGAAAAAGTTTTTATCGAAAATCTCGAAAACTGAAAATTAAATCATCTTGATGTGAATAGATGCTATCGAGTGTAGTACTTCATGAAAAAATCATATCGAAAAATGTCCAGCCTGTTATGGACCTTTAAAATCAAGGGGTCCCGGTCGATACCGCATATTTTATTACGGAATATGAAAAAACGGCATATGGTACACTACGGCATATGATACACTATGGCATATTTCAAAACGGCATATTTCAAATCGACATATGGTACACTACGGCATAAGGTACACTACGGCATATTTCAAAATGGCATATTTCAAAACAGGATATGGTACACTACGGCATATGGTACACTATGGCATATTTAAAAATGGCATATGTCAAAACGGCATATGGTAGAACACGGCATATGGTACACTATGGCATATTTAAAAATGGCATATTTTAAAACGACATATGGTACGTAACGGCAAAGGGTTGGCCACGTATTACTATTTTTCAAAGTACTGGGGCACTATTATGTATCTCTCGTATTACGAGTTACGACATAACGCAATTATGTAAGCAATTACGAGAAACAGGTTATTTTAAACAAAAGTGCTGCCCGATAGCGTCATTTTCGGCATACAATTTGGTTGTTGTTATGCACAGTACTGTGGTTGTTATGCAAATTTTGATTTTTTTTCAATTATTACGAGTTGTCTGTCGTACATAAAAATCTGTACGAGTAAAACAACAGCAACAAGTCGCAATTACGAGAACTCATAAAGCTTCACATAATCGCAATTTCGAGAAACTCGAAACTCATAATGCTTACATAATCGACCCCCTGTTTACAAAAGACTGTTTCTAAAATCTTTTCTCAATTCGCTTTCGACAATGCACCTAATTACGTTGTAAATGCGTTCTTTAAAAAGTGTACCTATAAAAAACGTTTAACACTTGTTACATTTTGTTTTGAGAATGGTATACAATACACTACGAAGGCTTACTGAAATTAATCAAATCGACTGATTTTTCAATAAGAGATCGGAGTAAAATTCACAAGGTCTGGTCGGATTGTTTTCGCTAACCGTACAAACTAAATTGGCTTGCCTATAACGTTGGCGCCCATCGTTACTATAGATGAGGTTTTTTATTTCATTTCTATTGTTTTTTTACGTTTACTAAATTATTTTGGCTCAAATATCTCTATTTAATATTTAAGTAATTTTACAATTGAATAATCAAAAAACTAAAAATCAGAATCAAACTTCAATATTTTTTATAAATTTATAAGATTTTCCTTAAGAGTTATTAAGTGAGGGGAAATTCTATTAAGCAACAGAAAATTTTGATAATTGAAGAAAAATTCTAATAGGTGAAGGAAAATTTAAGTAAATAAAGGATAATTCTGTTAGGTAAAGGTTTAAAGGAAAATCCGTTAAGTAAAAGGAAAATTCTATTAAGAGAATGGATTTCAGCATAAGCTGTGTTTTTTTATTCGCTCCGGATAGCTGCTATCGAGAGCCGATTTTTTTATAGGCGTAAATTTAAATTTGGTGCACTATTTATTGGTAAACTAATTTTATTTAACATCAAAATTTCATTTTTAATTCAATTGTTTAGCGAAAACTTGATATAAAAAATATTTGGCTCTACCTATTTATACGGAGCGCTATCGGGAGCCACATTTTATATGACGGCTCCGGATAGCAGCTATCCGGATCGAATAAAAAAACACAGCTATAAACAGTTAAAAAATCGCCAAGTTCCAGATTAATTTATCTTATTGCAGAACTTCATCTACAAATTATTTTAAGATCCCATTTCCATCGCAATTGTCGAATTTCATAATATTCAGTTAAAAAATAGCCTAGCTTCATCCTAATTGACAACATTCTAGAGTTTTATCACAGAGAATTAAGAAGAAAATTCTTTGTGGTTTTATGTAAAAATCATTTTAGAACCCTATTTTCGTCTTATAGACGACTTCATATTATAAAAATTATTTAATGGTTTAGGGCTCTCGATATTGTTTTTATTTTTTAAAAATTAACTTGAGCTTTCGGACTCACTTCGAGTCCATTTGCAAAAGCGTTTATAAAAATGTTTTCAATACAATTTTCCTTTTATAAATAAATCAAAAACAAAACCAAAAAATTGAAGGTTTTTCCGTAGAAACCAAAATTCGTGTGTCTAGACTAGAAAAATATTTTCCAACCGTGACAAAAAAACTCATTATATTTTTGTAAAATGTTTCAAATTTTATTCGTATTTTGTAAAAGTTTTTTTCGTAAAATTTACCACAAGTTTTTTTGTCACGGTTGGAAAATATTTTTCTAGTCTAGACACACGAATTTTGGTTTCTACGGAAAAACCTTCAATTTTTTGGTTTTGATTTTGATTTATTTATAAAAGGAAAATTGTATTGAAAACATTTTTATAAACGCTTTTGAAAATGGACTCGAAGTGAGTCCGAAAGCTCAAGTTAATTTTTTAAAAATAAAACCAATATAGAGAGCCCTAAACCATTAAATAATTTTTATTATATAAAATTGTGGCTCAATAATATTTAAATATTGACTTCATATTAGTGATTCGCAAAAAGTCATTACTAAAATAATAAAAAATCCTTGAATAAATGCACTATTAACCAATTATACGTTGCTAAATTTTGATATTGGTATAAATATAGTTCAAAAGAATAAACCGGAAGGGCCAATATACATCTTTTTACTTTTAAAATTAGATTTAAATAAAAATTGTAAAATTATAGATATTAATAAGCACTTCCCGATTATATCTTTACTACCAATATTTTTATTTCCGTTGAGAGAATAAATTTAATTGCATTAAGTGAAGGAAAATTATATTAAGCGAAATAAAATTCCAATATGTAAAGGCTATTTTAGTAAGTATATAGGGTAACTTTATAAGTTGATGATTAAAACCATTTTAGAATCCCATTTCCTTCGCACTGTTGAGTTTCATCAGCCGCATTTCTTGACGCATTAGTGATCCGGATCAGATCAAAGTTTACATTGAAAACAACAACAAAAATTTTATTTTTGTTGTTGTTTTCAGTGTAAACTTTGATCTGATCCCGATCACTAAAGCGTCAAGAAATGCAGCTATCATAATCGGTTAAGAAATAGCCGATTTTCTTTCGAATTGGCAATATTCCAGAACTTTATCCAAAAATCATTTTAGAATCCTATTTCTATCATATTTTTCGAATTTCATCATAATCAGTTATGAAATAGCCAAGTTGCATAAAAATTGCCATATCTCAGAACTTTATCTAGAAACCATTTAACAATCCCATTTCCATCACTCCTTCCGAATTTTATCATAATCGGCCTAAAAATTCGAAAGTAGATGATAAAGTCTCCAAAGTAATTTTAGAACTTTTACATGATTTACAGTCAAGCATTGTACAATAATTTTTCAAAGTCCACTGAGGATAACTCTTGGATAAGTGATTATCAAAATCTAATTGATTTAATTACTGACTCTTGCTTAAAAGTTAAAACAAAATTACAATGAACTTCCACTAAATAAGTTTGTGTTAAATTTAAGAGAAAAGCAGTCCAACTTATCAAAACTAGCCGTTCATGTTTTACTTTTACTTCCTTTCACAACAACATATTTGTGCGAGACGGAATTTTCAAATTATGCTGCAACAAAATCAAAGTACAGAAACCGTTTGAATGCTAGACCAGTTATAAAAATTCAGCTTTCTAATAATATTCAACCTGATATTAAAAGAATTAGTGGGTTAAAAAGCCAAAAACATCAGAGTCATTAAGAACCTAATTTATTTTATTATTTTCAAGTTTTTTTATATCTACAATTGAATCGTTTAGTCTTGAAAGGGATCATGTCCACTTTTTCAAATTATTCAGGAAATAAAAAAACTTTATATTGTCAGCAAAAATAAGTTTAGGAGGGAATTTAAGTCTGTTGATGAAAATGTGAGTCGCTATGAAATATTAAGCTAAATTTTGGAGTTATTATTCAATTATTTCAGCTGGTATGCTCATTTTTAAAGCATGGACGTGAGCCCTTTCAATAATAAATACTAAAAATATATTTCAATTTCATTTATTAAAATTCATTAGGATCAAAACAAATTATAAAAAAAGGAAAAATATATATTTTAAAGACTTTGGCAGTCACCGGTCCTCACTATTATATTCCATTCCAGTTGACCTTTGCATAATTTCGCCGTAAAAATACAGATACTGAGCAGGCACTTTAGGACTTTTTGTAGGTCACATATATTTTTAATATTTATTACCTTTACAGTATCAAATGCCCTTTCAGAAGGTATTCTTACCTTCTTCATAAATTCGGTAGTAGCCAGGTTGGTTTCTATCCTTAAAAAATTAAAATATTTTAGTACGAAAGGACCAAATATTTGATATATTAATATTTTAATTTATGAATATAATTAATTTTCCGTAGAAGTTTAAACGTAAAACTTTCCAAACTATCAATAAATTCCCGGGCTTCCAAATTTCCGTCGCTGGTCATTTCAAAATGTGACAACTCAGAAACTTTAAATTTGATTTTTATTTTTGCTTTTCTGCCTTTTGATTGAACAGCAATTACCTGCTTTTTGAAAAAAGTAGGCCTTCAATCCTTAAAGTTTAATATTTTATCATTATTTGATAAAATATTTGTATTGATTTTTTGTAGTATACTTGATCGGTTGATCAGGGCCCCATATTCCTCTGGCAAATAAATTCTGTCAATTTTCATTAAATTTCTCTTAAATACTGATAGATTTTGGTCAGGTGTTTTCAATACAATAAGCCATTAGAAATCGTAATACCGTGTTATTACGATTTTGACCAGGGCATGCATCAGAAAAAATATGGAGTTCGGTAGTCTCAGGTAGTAAATATGTTTCTACGAAATCACTGATCAAAGAGCATACTTCATTTGTTCCTTTTTTGATATTCCTTCGTGATAAAGGTACATTTCGCTACATTTCCTCTTCAAATCATAGAAACAAAAAGTATTCATCCAAAGCTGCCGATAGGAAAAATTTCATGGGGGGTATGTCCTGGACATGTGCCCTTTCTAGAATAAATGTTTTTTTTTTTTTGCAAGATAGGTGCCGTTCCATTAACCATATGGTAATGTCGTTTTGTCATAAAACGTATATACATGTCTGTGATACAAAATCGTTATAATACTAATTTCGACAAAAAGTGGACATGAGCCCTTTCAATACTAAACGATTCAATTAAATTTCATAAAAATATGCTTTTTATTTTATTTATAACTCTTACATGTATGCAGATATAAAATTTTAATAATACAAGCTAATTTCCTATATAAAAAACAAAGTGTTCCTCCTGTAATTTTATTTATGCGAAGTGTTCCACGGTCCGAAAAGTTTGGGAAACGCTGTTCTAGAGATTCATCTAAAATTCTTTTTAGAAGACCATTTCTAACGCATATGTTGAATTTCATCAAATTCGGTTAATTAATAGGTAAGTTCCACCCTAATTGGCCATATTACAGAACTTCGTCTAAAATCCGGTTTAGTATTCCATTTTCATTGCACTTGCCAAATTTTATCATACTCGGCTAAGAAATAGCCAAGTTTGCCATATAGAAATATGCCGTAGTGTACCATATGCCGTTTTAAAATATGCCGTTTTGAAATATGCCATAGTGTACTATATGCCATAGTGTACCATATGCCGTAGCATACCATATCCCGTAGCGTACCATATGCCATTTTAAAATATGCCATAGAGCTAGAGATATGTCATATTTTCATATTCCATTTTGAAATATTCCGTTTTGAAATATGCCATGTTGAACGGATTCGAAAATCAAGATAGCTTTCCGTCAACAAATTTGTCACTGTAAACTGACAGAGCATAACTTACGGTTATAGAGTCTAGTTACATTTTGTGAATACCATTTTAGTACTAATCGGAAATGTTACGATTATAGAGTAAATTTACATTGCAATGTGGCTTGAATAACTCTTGCAGTTGGTCGCTTAACAACACATTCATTGTGGTAAATGTGGATTTTGTTATTCTCCGGATCCAACTTCCCAGCAATATTTTTTGTATAATATTGCTGTTAATTTGCTTAGGTACAACTTTTTCTTATGATCTAACTTTTATTAAACACATTGTTTCCATTATTACAAAAGCTTACACTATTATTAGTATAATATAAGCTATGTTTCATTAACCAACTAAAAACACTAAAGGTCCTTTTTCCATTCCGTTCTAGAATATGCTTCTCCCCATTGCATCAGTGTCATTCAGTTAGAATTTAGAGCATTCAGAAGTAGTTTGTTTTGTACACACTTCATGATTTACCTATTGAGCGAGTGACTTATGTTCTTCCATATTATAATGATCGTTCTAATTAATTCAAACTACAATGTTTAGATCACCGTCGAGACGTGGCATCTATCATCTTCGTTCACGATTTTCTGACTTCCCGAATAGATTGTAACAAATTACTTACTCGTTTCAACATTTACGCTCTCACACACTGTTTGCACTGCCATCGTTTGCTTCATATTAATCCTGTTTCAACAAAAATTGCTCTTTCGGAACCAGTTTTGAAAGTGTCGGAATTGTTTTAATTCTGGTTTCGATGTTTTCGATTTTAACATTACGAAGAAATTCGTTTAGAAATCTGTTGTGTAAATTTATGTATATTACTTAATAATTACTTACTTTAGGTAATTAATAAATAAATAAAAAGAAGAAAAGTTTGTTATGGACTTTCTGTGGGATGTTTACGGTTAAAATAACTAAAACCGAGAAAGTCAATACGGAAAGTTAGTTTTTGGTTTATAGAAACCCGGGTTTCAAATTTATTAAATATAAAAACTTCTTTTAGGGAACCAAAAATATTCAATTCCGATTGATATTTTGAAAAAGCTACACACCAATATTGTTATTCCATTTAAATATGCTTATTAAATTTGAAACCTTAAATAAGAATGTTCTAATTTTTAAGAGATTTGTATGGTCATATCTGTTCCATTAATGCACGCAGAAATTCAGAAAATAAAAGCGAAAAACAAATTTCGATTTTAAATTCGCCATAAACTATTTGAGAGAAGCATAAAAAATTTAAATCAATCGGAAACCTACATTATGTTACTCTTCTTCCTAATCGTATCATTTTCTATTGTTGTAATCTCCACCAAATTGAGGCAACTTAAATGCATACCATTAATAGACATAAGTAAAAACGATGAATACGCAATTTATTTGGAGAAGAAAAGCAATTTCCATTTTGCAAGGAATATGCAAGTGCAAATGGACGAATAGGTAAAATAAATATATGTAACACGAATTTGTGAGAGGAAATTGTTATTACATATTCTTAAAATAAGAAATTAAGATTTAAATAGCCAAAAGAATGTTTAATATTAGCTACTAAACAAAGCTATGGATGATTGATGATGTTTATTCCACATAGGATTTAAAAGATTTTGAACACGAAATAAAGATTTTTGCTATAACTCACATATTTTTTGTTTTCTTAACCATTAAAGTTATACCGCGCTTAATAAGAAGACCGGTCATCAGAGACAAGCTAAAAGTTTATATAACGATCTCTTTAGTAGTATTAAATTCAAACACCAGCTCATTGCAATCTATATTAACGTTAAAAACAATTATTGTGATTTAAAAATGATAATGAAAAACATCAGAATTCCGGAATTTCATAACCGCACGTGCAGTATACTAATTGCAATTGTTCATCCATTCAAAAACAGAAACAGATGATTGATTACAATTCTAAAAACTTGTAAAAGCACAATTTAAATAACAACAGAAATTTAAATTAGAGCAAAAAAAAAAACATCGTTGATCTTTTTTTTATTAAATGTACAATAAATTGATATGAAAATGTAATTCATTAAAATCAAAATAATTTTAATTTTCAAAACTTTTTTTCGTCCCAATCTTCCCCCAAAAATATGTTGGATAACTTATTCCTTATTTTTTTAATCAAAAAGGTTTTCCCAAATAAAAAAAGCTTTATGAGCTTAATTTTATTTATTTGTTTTATTTTATGTATCTCGTTTTTATAGTACTATTACACAAGTATTAGTATTATGATTGTTGTCGTTGTTGTTAAATCTCAATTAAATTGTCTGACATTTCGTAAAAATCTTCAATACCTACATATAACCCAACCACCCTCATTCATCTTAAACTTTTTCTCTCTCTCTTTCTCAGTACTGTTTGTTGTGAAAGCAAATTAAAATCAAAGTTTTATATATTTTCAATTTTAAGACAAACAGAGAATAAAATGGGGAAAAATGGTTTTACTCATATATTTGATGGGAAAAAAGATTCTTTTATTTTAAAAGTTTCGATAAAAAGTTTGCTTTTCTACTCTTGTAATATAGTTGTTTTTGGTTGTTGGCGGTTGTTTTTTTTTATTGAAGCTTATACATGATAGAATCAAATTGTTTTGATCTGTTGTATGTTTTAGATGCGGTAAACGAAAACATTATTTAAATCACAAAGTATGACTTATTAAGTATTTTTCAGAATAATTTATGTACTTATATAAAATTAAAGAAAGACAGAAATTTTAAACATTTTATTTTAACAATCCATCAAAATAAAGTCTTTAAATAAGTATAGTCTATCGAATTTTTGAACTTGCAATAAATAAAGAAGTTCATACTGCATTAAGTCTTGTTTTTTTTAGAGTTCAAATACATAGAATAATTTTTATTTTATTTTTGAGTTTGGTTTGTAAAAATAATTTTGTTGAAGTCAAACTTTTATAAATAGAAAATAAAATATTATGGTATTTGGGTTCACCAAGTTAAAATTGGGATTAAAACTAACTTGATTTAGTGTAT